>MU723372.1:17499-172310 GCA_026770625.1 Nicotiana glauca
AGAGACGGAAGGGGAGGGGGGGGTTCTAAGGGGGTTGGGTCGTGGGGGAAGATGTATACCATGGTTAATATCTAATCCAGACCGTTAGATCAATTAATATCAACGGCCTGGATTGGCTGCTTAATAGAAACGATGTCGTTTCTTTAAGTGGGAGACTGGGTCGGTTTTTTAACGGGTCAGAGTCGGGGTGCAAAGAGGGTTGGTGATCGTTTGATCAAATCAAATGAACGGTTGAGATAGACTGATACAAAACGATGTCATTTCTTCAATGTTAAGGGCAGACTGGACCGTTGATTGAATTGAGATCAACGGCTGAGATTATTTGGCCATGAAATGACGTCGTTTAGGCGTCTGTATGGCTAGAAAAGTTAGACTGGGTTGTTTGGTATTTATTTTGGGCTTGATTTTAATTAAAATTGGCCCAAGTTCCATTTCCTTTCATATTTCTTGTCCCCTTTTATCTTTTTATTCCTAAATTAATTTTCTAAATTTAAACCAAAGTTACTAATGCAAATTATAAAACCCAAAATTATCTTAAAATGCTAATTACTCTTAAAATAATTATCACACAAAATTAAACACCCATTAAAAGTAAAATTTGCACAATTTGGACATTAAATGCTAAAATGCGAATTACATTATTTTGTGATTTTTTTTTTTGTAAAAAAAAAACACTTAATTACCCGTAATTATAAAATTAAATCCTAGAATGCAAATGCAACATATTTTTGTATTTTTATTAGTCAAAAAAAAAATAAACATGCACGTACAAACGCAAACAATTACTAAAAATATCACAAAAAATACACAAAAAAAATGCGCACCATAGAACAGACAATTTTTGTTTTGATTTCTTCGGGAGTAGTTCCTATGGGGAAAAAATCATGTGCTCACAGGTGGTGCTGGTTGACCACTTGTCCAATCTTGGTACATCTCAGCCATTTGCTGTTTCAATTTGTACACCTCATCTTTCATTGCTTGTACGTCTACCTCTTCTACCTCAATGTTTCCTTCTCTATCAGGGCTAGACATTATTACCGGTATCGGTCCCTTTGATCTGGTCTGATAGTGGTGTTGCGCCAGTACGTTCTAAGTAAACTAAATGCTTGAAATTTCTGTAAGAACAACAAACTTGTTAGTTTTTAGAGTTTAACAAATAGGTAATTGCACGTTGGGATGCAATGCACCTAAGCAGTTTAACCATTTCTATCATGCCATTCGCTTCGATTGCATGCGTCATTCCGGTTTTTAACAATTGTGCCCCTCTTTTATTTTATTTATTTTCTTTTCTTTATTTCTAGCGGTGGTCGAATCTTATGTGGATTGCCTGCGTATCATGACTCCGCATGAATCAGACCGGGCGTAGTTCTGGCCACAAGTGCAAAAATAAAGAAACCATTTTTTTTTTGGAATTTTCCACTTTTATTAGCAAAAACATTTTATTACAAGACTAAACATTTTTGAAAGGAAACTCGAAACAGACTACAGACTTTAATGCGAAAAAGGGAAATACAAACTCCAAACAGACTCTAAATACAAAGAAAATACAGACTCAAAGTATGAACATTTTAAGGCTTTAAATTTTGGTGCCCGCGGGGCATCGTTCGGCCTTGCCGCGGGCTTTGGTGCAAGGCCCCTCTGCATATCTTTCAAATCTTCCATGATCTGGTGGACATAAATCATTATTGAAGCAACGAAGGTGGTACGGGACATATCCTCACAAGCTAGGCACTTCATGGTAATGTAGTGCCCGATATCTTCGATTCTTCCCATGATTTTGTCCCTTTCCACAAGAAATTGCTCTATTCGTTGATTCCGCATCCCCATCACTTGAGCGTTGTGGAAGAGTTGATCTTGAAACTCATACATCTGCTTTTCCATTTGTGCCATTAAGTCATGACAGCGTTTCCTATCAGCTCTGAAGTCTCTGGCTTACCTGAAGAGATGTTCTTCGAGGGTGGATATTGTTTTTCTCAATATAGAGATGCTCCCCTCGTAGTACCTCTTCATCTGCCGCAGACGCAGTTTCCGCTCTTCTGTACCCCTTGCCCATCTGGCTCGGATCCTTGCCAATCTAGCTTCAGATCTTTCCAAACCCTCTTGGCAATCAGTGATTTGATTTTCCAACCCCCTTATCAATCTTTCGTCCGACCGACTCCTTTGTTGGTTATCAGCATCTATCCTTATTTGTCGGATTTGGTCCTTCAGCACCTCATTTTCTTGGGCCAGTTTGTTCTTTTCCCCCTTATCAGCATCAACTTGCACGCTATTTGCAAATTTCAAGTCCTTAACCTGTTGTTTTAGTTTGCCGATTTCTGCCCTGTAGCTTTCTTCCTTTGCTAACCAATCCCAATACTCTTGTGAAGACTCGGCAAACTCCTGGAGGTGAGGCCTTTTTGCCGGCCTCCCACATGACATTTACCCTTTATACCAACCGTGATATCCGGGTGAAACTTCCCCTTTAGCCCGATCTAGTACACAAGTTTTCGCCTCCAGATATGGACATTTGCTCCAGATCTAGCGGACTCTTGCTTCAGGAAACTGGCCGTCAGGACTGATTTCAATTACTTGGGTACTTAGATCCTCATCTCTCGGCACTATCTGGCACCTTCCAAGTTTCCTCAAAAACCGATACGGCGCATAAGGTTGAATCTCTTGAGTCACATTAAGAGAAAATGGGGACTAGCCACTAGCATATATATGACTTCGTCGACCGGTGACCATCCCAGTGTCCACTGTATTTGACTGGCGTTGAGGGTCCAAAAGTATGAGGTCCATACCGAGACTCCTTCAGGTAAGCGGACCCCATTAATTCTTGTGTAGAACTCCTCTATGTAGGTTTTCTCAGCTGAACCATAGCTCAGGAACTGCGCACGATGACACAAGTGTTCGGTCATCCACATCTGCAATAACAAGTTACACCCCTCAAAAAAGTCTCCTCTAGCTTTGCAGGCTGTGAGAGCTCGGAAGATATCAGATACTATCATGGGCACAAGAGTGCTTTCATCTTGAGTGAGCAAAGTACTGACGACCCCATCTATCTTTATATCAATATTCCCGTCTTTCCTCGGGAACACCAAAAGCCCTAAGAAGGTTATCATGAAAGCAACACGTCTATGTTCATCCCATTTTTTACGGTTACTTTTGCTGCATAACTTGTTATCTGGCTTGTCGAACCCTCCCACATGGCCATATCTTTGGTATATGAAGCTCAGAGTACAAAAGCCTTTTGCCAAATTTGGGTTATGGACCGTTCTATCTATCTTTAATGAGTCCACAAACCGGTGCACGACTACGGCTCTTGGAGCAACCAGGTAGTTGTGTCTTAATGGAGCTTCAGCACTTTCGATGTACCCGGCTATTTCCTCCAAAGTCGGGGTGAGTTCAAAATCTGAGAAGTTGAAGACATTGTGCACCGGGTCCAAGCAGGTGACCAATCCTCTTATAATATCCCCCCGAGGCTTGATATCTAACAAACCCGTAAGACCTTTTAGATGTTTCTTGACTTCGTCTTGCCCTTCTTTGCCTAAATCATTCCACCATAGCCGTAACTGGAAAGGATTTTAGTCATGATTGAACAAGGTTCATTTTGACTCGTGCTCATCCTGCACATTTATTAATGTGATTTAAAAAAGAAAAATAATTTGACTCAAAACGATTTGACTATTTATCATTCTTCCAAATTAAAAAGAAAGATCCGGTTTTCCGAACATGGCTTTTCAACACTTCGGGGACGAAGATTTTAAGTCTGTGTGAGTCAACCGGTCAAAAATCCAAAAATGACCAAAAGCGGCCGTTTATGCAAAGTCAGCCCTCCGACGTCCATTTCAAGAACATTCGGCTATTTTTGACAAAAATAGCATTACCCGACTTATCTATGACAAAAATTAAAATTTTGACATTTTTCGCTATTTTTGCAAAAGGGGAGGTTGGACCCGATGAGGGTTGCCTACGTATTACACATCCGGTGAGAATCAAACATGCGTAGTTCGGGCAAAGAGAATAAACTAAATTTTGAAAACAAGACTCTTTTCTTTTGTTTTTCAAATAAATTAAACTTAAAAAAACATGTTTCTTTCCTTTTCGTTTCCTCAGAGTTTCGACACTACTTGGATATTGGTTTTATTTTTCTAAAAATAAGTAGTTATCTCTCTACACTGCACTTTTTCTCTTTTTCCACCTTTTTCACAATTTTCCAGTATTCCCGATTTTCAGAAGCCGGTCAGCATGCAAGTCTGAAGCAAATAAATGCGTAAAACAAACAGGATGCATCAGGATGGTCTTTTCACTTCACGTTGCTTGTCCTAGACGGACCAACCCTTGTGTTGAGTCCCATAAGTCAAATGCACATGATGCAAATAAGCGTTCCTACTAGGGATCCGGCATGAAGTCAAGTTATTCTAGGTCCAAAACCTAGGTATATGTTCTAGACCGTGTACCCGAGCGGACAACTCGAGTCGAGGAAGGAGCTCCTTTCCGGGAACCAAAAGGCCAGCCGGCTTAGAAACTTTCCGAGCCTCTTTCTTATTTCAAGGTATGACACTAACAGAACAGGGAGTCTCGACCAGCGAGCACATCCCCAAAGATAAGAAGAGAAGGGTTTCGACACAGTTTATATATACAGTTCAAATAATATTAAAACGGTAAAAATCATAATTTTGCACATTTAAGCTCAATCATTTAATAAAATCAGATAATAAATAGTGCTAAATACAACAATTATTCTAAGCTCGAATTTCTAACCCTGAACCAGTGGTTCTAGGTTTTTATCCCCAACGGAGTCGCCAGAGCTATCACACCTCCTTTTTACCTACTGCACCCCGTGAAGGGATGTAGTAAAGGGATTTTTTACAATTAAAGGACAATCGAAACGGGATTCGTTTATTAAGAGATTCAGAGTCGCCACTTGGGAGTTTTATGGTGTCCCTAGTCACCGGTTGAATCCCGAATCGAGGAAAAGATTGACTCTGTATTACAGTCTGCGAACCAGAAATATGGATAAGGAATTCTATTAACCTGGGAGAAGGTGTTAGGCATTTCCAAGTTCCATGGTTCTAGCACGGTCGCTCAACTGTTATATTTGGCTTAAATTACCTGATTTTTTAATAATTATAAACCTATGTGCAAATTTTTACTTTAATCGCTTTTATTTATTATTATTTTTATAACGAGAATTGCAACGTTGTGAAAATACATCTCGAACCACGTCACGTCAATGCACCCGTGGTTATTGACACATTTCGACCTCGTTGAGATTTGGATTTGGGTAACATAAATGTGCAATCGAGTTTTAAGAAGGTAAGATTATTAAACACGCGCCTAAAGCGACTAACGAGTTATTATTCATTTAGGGAAGGCCGTGAAATTTTTCTAGACGGCCCATCCCGAATTCTAAGTATTTATTATATACAATTAACGAGGGCCCCGCAATTTATGTATTTTGTTTGGCGAGGCTCATCTCATTTATTGTTTAAAAGGTAAACCTAAAAGCGACTATGATTTTTTTTCTTCTATAGTAATAAAAGAAAAAGTCCTAATCTATTCACGTTATGTAAGAGTCACTTGGGTCCATGAGTTCATATGAACTCAGACCCTTAATCAATTTGTACCCATATAGGGAAGTCAACGCCCATGTGTGTATAAGGTCCATCAGCCATTGGCCTGGGCCTGGGCCTATGTTGCGATTTTGAGGCCCAGGTGACTTGAATGCAGATTATCACATCTTAAGCACCAACCAAATCAAATGTCAATTCAAGCAATACCAAACTCACTGAAATTTAACTCCAAATGCGTTCAATCAATGCAGTAAGTTAAGACAACATGCATTCAATTAATTGGACAAAATGGTATTTGTTTTGATTTTTTGATTTTTGCCCAGACTCGGTGTTAACTAAACTTGGCATGCCATTATTCAAGGTATCGATCAAATTAAAGTATCATTGGCTACATTAAACTATCAGACTCAATGATCCAACTTAACATACATAAACATTTGGCTATCTGATTTTAACCAAACCTTAAGGCCTACTCGAAAATACCATTCAAATTCATATATCAACCAGATTCAAATCACTACTATGCTTACTCAAATACTAATTACTAACATAATTTTATTCCTCACGAATTGATAACAGAACGATTGAAATCAACTAACATGCTAACATACAGTCCACATAGCTTACGTAGTACAAAAAATAGTTCAATATAGATCAGACAGTCCAAATAGTTATTCCAGTTACAATAAGGCATGAATAGCTAAGCTAAAAAAAATAACAGTCGATAATGATAAGCTCAGGTGAACAAAGGATAATTCCCTTTCATTGATTCTCAAATTTCTCATACAACCAACTTCCGGATCATTAGAAGCTAGGAAATGTACCTGGAAATGGAATACAATGAGGAAGAGGAAGAAGTGATCAGCAAAGTGGATAACACAGCAACAACATCAATGCAACAACAGTAGTATGAACAAGCAGCAAATTCCAACAGCAGCAACCAGTCAAATTCAATACCGTACCACAGTGAAAATGCCCGGGAAGATTTGAAAACCAAATAGAGTTGACAGTTAGCCTCAAAACAATCCAGAATCAGCTTGAACCCAACAGAAAACAGAAATCAACCAGACACAACCTTAACCAGACCAACTTAATTAGACCCCAAGCTCTTTAAAGTCAAACAAGAAACACTCTGAGTTTCAATGAAACAATAACACCATCAAACATTGGTTCTCAAAGGTGCTGTTTTAAACTCTCAACTAAATGCCTCTCCAAGACTGATTTTTCAAGACCAAGAAAGAACCTAAGAAAACTAATTGTCTTTTTTCCAGTCCCAGTTCCCTTTCTAGCACTGATTTCAGCTTCTTAAATAAGCATTTCAGTCAGTGCATTTACCACTAACACCTAGCCCTTTTAGTTTAAAATTAAACACTCAATCTCCACTCACTTAGTGCTTATTAAATAATTCAATAGTGCCCATTTCAGTCCTAAAAACTAGGATTAGTGCAATTTCCACTTATAACTATCTCAAATCATTTTACTAACAGATTTTAAATAATCAGCAGCCTTTAATCAATTATTTATGTAATCTAATTCCCCAAACTACCCCTCAAATCCCCTGCAAATTACTCTTAACACCTGCCTGTTATTTGCATCTTTTAAGTCCTAATTTCATGCAAACAACAAACAATGACTGATACCTATAGCTGGTTAAAAAAACTAGAATTGAGAACTGATTTGTTGTACAGACATTCCCTTGAGTTTTTAGAGATAATAGAAAGCTGATTCTCAACCAACTCATATACACATTCAAACTCAAATTCTGACCCAAGCCCTACCAGAAACCCAAAACAATGCAGTAATTCCCAGTCCAAAACCTTAGACCAACATGAATTGCAAATCAAACCAATTGATAATGAACAAACAAAAGAATAGAAACAGTTGAATAAATCCAACACACATATCAAATAATCAGTAATAACCAAGGATTATTTAATCGAAATCAAACACAAAAATCAAACTGAAAAAATAAAATTAAAACAAAATTAAAACAAAATGCAGGCCACATTAAAGGGGTTCTAAGTTTAGAGTTATTCTTAAGATTGACTAACAATATTCACAGGCACTAAAATCAAACATAATTAACACTTCAACTAAAACCTAATTCATATCTTAACCAAGTTATTCACAGAAAAATAAAAGAAGAAGAAGATTACGAGGTGAAATGAAAAATAAAGGAAAATGGTACAAGGAACTTACCGGTCAAAATTGACCTGCTATTGCCCCTTTGATTGTTTGGATTTTTTGGCCAATTATGATATTATTCATGTGTCCTTATCAAGAACACACGAATAACATCATAATGGGCCTAAATATTCACGACCAACTCGAAACGGGGCTGTTTTGGGAATTACGGTTCATGTTTGATTCATTGATCTAATATTCGAGGAACTGGAGGGGTATTTGAGGGGAACTAGTTGCGGATTCGAACAGAGGGGGTCGAGGTGGTTGTATGGTGTTGATTTGGGACTAATTGGAGAAGGCACCGCTAACGGGGAATTTTGTAGTGGCGCTAGAGTTTATGTCATCAAAACAATATTCAACGAGTTCCAGTCACATTCGAAGGGAGAGGGGTTGTGATTTAGGAATAGGAGATGGAGGGGGACCTAGGGTGTAAATATGGTGACCATCGGAGGTGACGCCGGAAAAGCTGTTTGGTTTTTTGAATATTCAAAGAGATGGGTTGGGATTCGAAGGAAGATGAGGGTGGCATTGAGATGGGGAGGTTGAGGTGAAGAGGTGGTGTAAATTTGTAAGGGGTTAGACCACCAGAACCGCCGTGAGGTAATTTCCGGTGGGTGGTCGACGGTGGGGAGTGGCGGAGGGAGCTGGGCCTATCTCTGAACATTAGAGACGAATAAGGTGGGGTGCTTTGAGGGGGTGGGGTGCTTTAAGGGGGTGGGGTGTGTGTTGGGAATATATAGTATGGGGAAGAATTGATCCTGGTCGTTGGATCAATTAGGAATAACGTCCTGGATCTATTCACTAAAGAGGAACGGTGTCATTTGGTGTGGTAACGGGGCGGACTGGGTTGGGGAATCGGTCGGGTGGTTTAGACGGGTAAAGGAGATGGGATGTGAGCCGTTGGATGGTTTTGGGTGAACGGCCGAGATCTGTAGCCATTGAAACGATGTCGTTTTGGCTATCTCTGAGATGGAGTGGACTGGGTCGTTTTGGTTAAGTGGTGATTGGGCTGTGGTCAATTGGCCCAGTCCGATTTTACCTATTTCCCTTCTTTTCTTGTATTTTGTTTCCTTTTTAATTCCTAATTTAAAACCAAAATTCCTAGATTAAATCATGAAATAAAAAATTAAATTAAAATACTAATAAACTCTTAATAATAAATATCACACAAAAAGAAAATCACATAATTTTGACATTAAGTGCTAAAATGCAAAGTACATATTTTTGCGATTTTTTTTTTTCGTTTTGTAAAACAAACTTAATTACTCCTAATTATAAAATTAAATCCTAAAAATGCAAATGCGACATATTTTTATATTTTTATTAATTTAATCAAATAAACATGCACACACAAACACAAGCAATAAGAGAAAAATAACACAAATCCACAAAATTTGCACACAACACAAAACTATTTTATTTTGAATTTTTGGGAGTAATTCTCGTATAGGGAAAAAATCATGTGCTCACATACCCCACTGATTGGTGAAAAAGTCAAGCCTGAGTGCGAGCATTTCCTCTAGATCTTGATTGACTAACACAATTTCCATGACACCCTTTGCTGTTACTTGGACCGAGCCCGGATTGTACTGATAAACTCGGGCCATCAAAATCCACGACTGTGAGTTGAATAAGAGTTGGGCTTCGTACCTTTAGGATAAGATTTAGCCTCTTAGACCCCGTGGGGGTTGCTTGATTGCCTCAAGGCCGATCCCATACGAGTAGGTTTTTAGAGCTTATCATCCTTTTGGAGGAGGTCCTCATGATCGAGTACCATCTCGGGACTTGCAATAGTATGATGGCTTTTTAGAGCCAATCTTCCTCTTGGTGGAGGTCCTCGAGATCGTGTACCATCTCGGGACTTGTAATGATATTGATGCATTTCTGGAGCCAATCTTCCTCTTGGTGGAGGTCCTCAAAATCGGGCACCATCTCGGGACTTATAGTCATATTAATGGTTTACTTGGAGCCTATCTTCTTCTTGCGGAGGTCATCGAGGTCGGGTACCATCTTGGGACTTGGAATGATGCCAATGGCTTCCTGGAGCCTAACTTCTTTTTTATGGAGGTCCTCGAGGTCGGGTACCACCTCGGGACTTGGAATGATGGCAATGGCTTCCAAGAGCCTAACTTTTTTTGGTGGAGATCCTTAAGTTTGGGTACAACCTCGGAACTTGGAATGATGCCAATGGCTTCCTGGAGCCTAACTTCTTTTTGGTGGAGGTGCTCGAGGTCGGGTACCACTTCGGACCTAACTTCTTTTTTATGGAGGTCCTCGAGGTTGGGCACCACCTAGAGAATTGGAATGCTTCCAATGGCTTCCTGGAGCCGACGTTCATTTTGGTGGAGGTCCTTGAGGTTGGGTACCACCTCGGGACTTGGTTGACGCGGGGTTTTTGACCTTGAAGCGTCGTATGGAGACGTTGAGTGTAAGATGTAGTTATGAAATGACCGAGGAGATTCTTGCTGGTGTATCTTTCCAAAGCGATAAAAGATCTAGCCAATATTTCTAGTCGGCCTTTGAGGTAGACAGGTGGTCGTCACGTTTCTCATATATTGGGTTGTCTTCGCCCTTTTGGAGATTCCGCTATTATGAGCATTTATCCTCTTTCATAAAGTTCTTAATTTTTGCTCCAATTGTCCTTTAACTCAAAGCTTTCACCCAAGTCTTCATTTCCCCTTCCTTCGCTGTACTATAGCCACGGCTGCTATGCCCAAATCCGCTTGGCAAGGAGAGAGGAGCTCCGCCTCTAGGAACTTTACTTCGGTAGGGAATCTCCAGCTAGAGAAGTACCCCGATGCTCAGGATCAACGGGAGCATACCTTGAAGTTTACTTCTTCGATAGGAGAGGAACACCTTGGGTTGGTGAGAAAAGACTGCGGATGGGGAAAAAAGTAGTATTGTAGATACCTTCCCCAGAAGAGAGCATCATGGACCGCGCTGAGGGGATTTTGAATGTGTACACATATCCTTTTACACTGGCCCTCCTTGATAGGGTTGTGCTCGACTTCTTTATAAAGTATCTGGTTACCTTGGTGCAGATTCACCTTTCATTTTGGCGAATAATGTAGATGATAAGGTTCTTTACGGAGAAGGCGTGCCTTGAATTCACGCTCAGTCATCTTATCAGGTTGTACCGAACTTTCCACCACCAAGGCATGCTAACCTTACAATGCCGGTCAACTACGCCTTTCATCGTTGATGATGGAAAAGACGTAGATCGAGAGTGGATGAGTCGATTCATCGAAGTACGAACTGTTGATATTATCCCAGCGAGTTTATGCCATTCCCTGAGGAATGGAATTATACACGTAAGTGGTACACTCGTTCCTTCTTAGTTTTGTAATTATGGTGAAGGTGTGTCCCGTAAATGTGCCTTTTTTCCTTCTTCTACAACAATATCATGCATGTCGTGCGAGGTCCCTGATCTGCCAGATTGGGCTCTAGAGTTGGCGACCCATTCGTCCTGCAATGAACATAAGTGGCGAGCTTCGTCTAGGGGCATATGGGAAGCAAAACACCATGGTATGTGCTATGCGATTTGTTCACTTCCTTTTTTTCAATTGGAAAAGTGCTTTCTCTTTCTGCATACTAACCTTGTTATTATAGGCATCAGGGAGCCTTCTAAGGCGGGTCCGTGCCCTCTTGGAGAGGGAGAATGGTTGCTAGCTTCTGTGCTAAAGAATGATAGCAATAAGCGAGAGACACCTTTGCAGGGCGACGGTGCTCAAAGCAAGTCGAGCCTAGACGGGGAGCCCGGAGTGGAAGTATTGACTGAGACTACTGCACCCATGATTTCTGGTTTTGGAAAGGCAATTTCTCCTCCGCTGTTGTCTTCTTTTTCCATTGAAGGTACATCGAGGGATAATCAAAACTCGGGATCATATTCACCGAGAAGACCGTGACCCGACCGGGGTCGACTAATTTCGAACTGAGGGAGCTAGGCTAGCAAATATGTGCTTAACCTTCGAGGAAGCCCAGTTGCTTCACACTGCGATGAGTTTTGGCGTAGGCCTTTCGAGCCTTCCCTTCCTTATTGAGTCTTATTTTGCAAGCTTTCGACAAGCTTAAGTCCGAGCTGCTTCGCTGTGAGGCCAGGCTGCAGAGAGCGCAAGATAAGGAGAAATCCCTTAGGCTCCTTTGCAATGGAAGGGAAGTTGAGTTGGCATGTTTACGGTATGAGGCGAGTCAGATCTCGAATTATGAGATCTATTTGAAGGAGCAAGTAGTTTTGTTTCGAGCGTGTGTGTGTTCTTTCTTCTAGCTCCTGAGGCTAATATTTTGTTTATTTCAGTTGCAGAAAAAGATGGAGGGCCTCGAGTGCCTTCGGGACGAAGCTGGCCGAGTCAAGCGCGAGCATGATGAGCTAAAAGCTCAAGTGGAGGTTCAGGCTTCAGCGAGGAAGGGTGCTCGGGCTAATGCTTCTGACTTTGAGGTTCAACTTTGCTTCGCTCGTGATAATACCTCGGTTCGAACAAATATGATTACGAAACTCGAGTCCGAGCTTATGAAGATAAAGGACGAGGTTGTGGATGCCCGGGCTGAAGTTGTAATGAGGTGAACTAAGGTCGACCAGAAAGTAGCGGTCTATTTGAAGGACGCTGCTGAGCCGAGAAGGATACTTGACCGCGAGAGTAGGAGCAAGGAATATGCTCGGTGTAAATCTCAAAGGGAAACCCTCGAGGAGATCCATGCTAGGGGCTTTGACCTCTCAAGAGAGGTGAAGCGGGCGAGGGCGGACGAACGAGGTGCTAGGTCACTTCTGTCTGATGTTAAGGATACCGAGGATGAGGCCGACGGGCCATAGTCCCCAAGGGGGACGCAAACTTCCTTTTCTAATTCTGTACATAGTACTTTCAAAGTATGTTGTAAATGGAGCTTGTATTTTTTCGCATGTATGTATAAAGAGGAAACATCGAAGTTTTTTTCTGTATTTCTTTTTGCCTTGATTTTAGCCAGATGAACTGGTCTTTTGAGTTGAGAGGAATCCTTAGATTCGTGGTATGGCCCTGGGGCTCATTAGGCTGATTTAGTTAACTATTTTGGGTTCAATCTCCAAATCGGGTTTCGACTCAAGCTTATTCGACCCTCAAGTTTTTGAATTTGAAGCTAGCCCTTAGGCTCTTACGCATTGGGTCGGTACGACCTTTTGTATGGGCTGTCAACAATGGATCTTATGACTTGGGCCGATGTGACTTTTTATGTATGGGCTGGCGCTAGTGGATATTATGCCTTGGGTCGATACGACATTTTATGTAAGCTTTATTTTTCCCTCGATTAGGATTTTTTGAAATAGTATTTGCTTGACACTTTGACGGTTTAATAAAACACCATGATTGCAAGTCATTATATGGTGATGATCGAGCACCTAGGGAAGTTTCGCTTGGAGGCTGAGTATCTCGAAGCCAGTGTTTAGGAGCTGACATGGTCGAAGCTCTTTTGCCTATGTCGAGGGTCGCCTGTTTAAACGGTTCTTTTCGAAGTATATTCGAAGTAATTGAAGGCCAGTGATTTTATAGCTGTGAGCACGTGATTTTTTGCCCTACGTGAATTACTCCCAGAAAATTCAAAATAAAATAATTTTTCTTCGTTTGCAATTTTATGGAATTTTGTGGTATTTTCCGTCATTGTTTGCATTTGCATGTGCGTGTTTATTTTGTTTAAATTAAAGGAAAAATACAAAAATAAGTTGCATTTGCCTCTGAGATCTAATTTTGCAATTAAGATTAATTAAGCAAGTGTTTGTTTTACAAAAATGAAAAAATCACAAAAAATAATGTATGTTGCATTTTTAGTGTTTAGTGTTAAACTCTGTGATTTCTTCTTTTAATTTTGTATTTGATTATGTGTGATAATTGCTATTTAGAATCAATTAGTGTTTTAGGATAATTTGATCAAGAATAAATCTAGGTTTATATTTTTAGGATTTTAGGAAATAAAATAAAAGGAAAAGAATTGGGGAAAAAAACGGATTTGGGCCAAATTAATCCCAAGACCAAACGAAACCCACCCCAGAACCAGCTCAACACCCACTTGAAACCTAGTCCATCACCAGCAAGACCAAATGACGACGTTTGGACGTGATTTGATATGAACCATTCGTTTCATTTGATCCAACGGTCCAAAGACACCCTCACAACCCAAACCCGTCCCGACCCGCTTTCCCTGAACCGATCTAATCTCTCACTTAGCGAAAACGACCCCGTTTCTGATTAGTGATTCAATCGGAGCCGTTTGATTCCAATTATCCAACGGTCCAAATTAAATTCCTAACTTTAATATACCAAAATTCCACGCCCCTCACCCCTCAGACCTAACCCCCTCCCCACTCATCCCCTTCGTCTCTTCAGAGATGGACGTCACGCCACCGGCCTCCGCCCGCCGAAAATCGCCCACAGCGGCGGACGGTGGCCAAACACCTCCAAAACTACACCTCAAGACCTCCTCCCTCTCCTCATTCCAAATCCCTAACCCTCATGCTTTGAATCCCAACCCAGTCTCTCGTATCTCCAAAAAACCAAACGGACTCTCCGGCGACAAGTTTTTGTTCGCCTCCGCCTTAACACCATATGATTCCCTCAACGTCCTCGTGCCAAATCCCCGACCACCTTCCCTCAAATCAACCCAGAACCCATCGAATATCAGTTTAAAGCTAGGAACCCTATCCCCACCACAAAATCCCCTGACGGCGCCACCCCCAAATCATCCCAAATCAACACCCTATGATCCCCTCAACCCCCTCTACCCTAAGCCCTAGCCTGTGCCCTTTGAATATGGCCCAACCGGCTCGGACCTTGAATCAAAGGGTTCTAGTTCCTTGAGAGGGTAGAGACTGATTTTGTCACCGAATAAGGGATTTCACTTGTTCTTGACAAAGAACACGTGCTCGACCTTATGGGGTGATTTAAATCAAAGAAGTCAGCCACCGGGTCAGGACGAAATGGTGAGTTTCCTCAGTTCTAAGTTATTTGTTAGGCATTTCAGTTTTTCTTCTTCTTTTTCTTTTCTTTCTCTCTGAAAGGATTAGTTTAAGGTTTGGATTAGGTTTTGTTCCAAAAATTCTTAATTGTTCGTTCTTTGTTTCATGATCTGTGAATGATGTTTGAACCATTTGAATATAGCTTGAAGGATGCTGAACTATAATGGAGTTAGCCTTTAGAATTTGAATTCACGATTAGATTGTGTTTGTTGGCATGAATTGAATAGCTTGGAAATGCTTTGAATTGGTTATTTCACCCGTTAACTTGGGTCAACTTGACCCATTTGCCTGCCTGATCTATATTGTCAGCAAGGGGTTTCAGGGGGTATTTTGGGGAATTAAAAACTAAAAATTATCCAATTTTAGTGGTCTTCCAGTGGAATATCAATGGACCACTAGACGGATGATTTGTTTAATAAAAAAGGGGTCAGTAGTGCGAAAAATACACCCTGTCTGGTGTCTTTGTTAGTGTGAAATCAAAAAACAAGAATGGGTTTAATAATAAAAGGCTTAAGGTGCACACGGGAAGGGAATATATAGGCTAAAAGTGGAATCTTTTGAATAAAAAATGGGTAATTCAAGTCTTTAAATACATGGATACACATAGTATTTAAAGAGACTTTCAGACACATAGAACACATAAGAATACACTGGAGAACACATAGAAGGGGGGTCTGAAAATTCTGAGAAAGGAGAGATTGAGAGAAGAGAGCTTAGATATACACATTGAAAGAATCCGAGATAAAGAGAGAGTTTAAGATAAACAAAGAGGGAGACCTGAGAGACCCTAAGAGAGAGATAGAGAGAGATAGATTCTGAACAGTAGAGAAAGCCTGAATATTCTTTGAAACAGAGACTGAGATATAGAAATTGATACATAGAGAGAGTAAAGAGAGACATAACAAAGAATTAAGAAGATAATCCTGTGATTTCTTACGGTTTAATTGAGTTCTTGTGGCTTCTTATATCCCAAATTCTTGGAATGGTTACGGATTGATCTTGGAGTGGAAATAGTTTGATTCTGAGTTTGGTTATCAAGAGTTTATTTTAATATTTTGCTGGGTAATCAGTGATATTTCTATTGATCAAAATTGGATTCAAAGTTGTTGTTCTTGGCCATTTCTGGGTTGATTCTACCGCTGCTGCTGTTTTTTATTGTTGACCCTCACTTGCTATTTCACATCCTCATTACCAGGTACACGTTCCTGAAACTCATACAATGTGATAGTCAAATTGAAGATTGAAATGGAAATAGAATTTATTTGAAGTTTGAACATTAGTGTACTGATTCATAGCTTAGTTCTATTTCTTTTTATGAATTTCTTCTATTCCATATTCTTTTTAAATGCCATAAGTTCATTTTAGGATTTGAATATGGTTCTATTGGAATTTAGGTAATTCGGGACATTTTAGACCTTATGTAGTATGTGCTAAGTGAGCCAGTAATTAGACCTTACACTTCATTACGTAATTTAAGTAAATAGGTGTTGTATTAGAATTATATGTTGTGTAATGCATTTAAGAGGCCATGGCATATGTGTTATGTTTTAATAACATTCCGAAATCGCTAATCAAATAGGGTTCCAGATTATGGTCAATTTTATTTTTCCCTGTGAGTCAATTTTGGATATGTGTTGTTAATAATATTCAAAAACTTTCTGGATGCACTAATTCCTGGATAGTGATGATATTTGTCAATACGAGTTCACTTGTTAATTGTGGGTGTTCTGCATTTGCGTAGATTCGATGTTGGGCCTGGAACCTTTAGTATGGTTCTTCACAGGATTTGGGCTCATTGGGTCTTAGATTCTGAGGCCATTTGCAAGGGAAGATGTTTCGATGTCGCTATTTGGGCTCATTTATTGAGCCCATCAGCTCATTTGTTTAATTGCTGGACTATTGTGATAGCAAATTGACTAAAATGCATTAAAGATGGAATCAGAAATTTGGTTTATTTAAGCTATATTGTTGTCTTAAAATCAGAACATGAGTTTTGTTTAATTTTGATTCAGCATTCTATGCCAGCATCAGTTAAGTGTCGTCATTTGAGTATCATAAGTATTTGGAGTGTAAGAACTAGGTCTAATGCAGGCCCGGTTGAAGAGTAATCGAACTCAGGCGCCTTCTCTCACCTTGAAACGGGCTCATTTCGAGCTTAAGCTTGGGGGTTTCTTTTCAAAAGGAGCCCGTCCATTTGTTTTGTCAGTATTTTCCCTTATGCAATTGGTTTTCTAATACGACTATTTTCAGTTGGTTAGCATGGTCAAACTTTTAATTCAAAGCAATTAGAGTTCTGTGATCTCTCCCTTAACTAATTGATTAGTTTTTTAATTTGAATTGGGGTGTTCCTTGCCAAAAAAAATGCATAGCCCTCCTATGATTAATTGTTTTCAACCTTAAAATTCGAGGCAGGCCATTTAGCAAATTCCATGGCCCTCGCAAAGTGCTAATGCGTAGTTGCTTTAGGCGCGTATTGTTTAATAATCTTACCTTCTTAAACTCGGGTGTACATCTCATGTTACCCAAATCCAATTCCCAAAACATTGAATAAAATATGTTTAGGATTGCGGGTGCATTTCATGTGACGCGATCCAAAGACATATTTTAAACGACATTCAACATTCTTTAAAAATTGAATAAAAGTGGTTAAAAGCTAAAATTTGCACATAGGCTCAAAATATATAAAAATCACATAAATAAACCAAATATGATAGTTGAGCGATCGTGCTAGAACCACGGAACCTGGGAATGCCTAATACCTTCTCCCAGATTAACAGAATTCCTTACTCGAATT
The DNA here is from genome assembly GCA_026770625.1 of Nicotiana glauca. Lineage (NCBI taxonomy): Eukaryota > Viridiplantae > Streptophyta > Magnoliopsida > Solanales > Solanaceae > Nicotiana > Nicotiana glauca. The sequence continues at coordinate 35,012 of MU723372.1, forward strand.
TCTGGTTCGCGGTCTATTAAATAAAGTCAATATTTTCCTCGATTCGGGATTCAACCAGTGACTTGGGACACCATAAATCTCCCAAGTGGTGACTCCGAATTTTTTAATAAGTAAATCCCGTTTCGATTGTCCTTTAATTGGAAAAACTCCCTATATTATATCCCTTCACGGGGTGTAATAAGTAAAAAAGGAGGTGTGACAACTCTGACGACTCTGCTGGGGAAATTAACCCAGAACCACTAGTTCAGGGTTAGAAATTCGAGCTTAGAATACTTGTTATATTTGGCTTATTTTATTATCTGGTTTTATTCACATATTTGGACCTTAGGTGCTAAATGCTAGTTTTTACCGCTTTGATATTGGTGAACTGTATATAAATTGTTACGAATCCTTCCTCTCTCTGAGTCTTCTACATCATGGAGAAGGGTGCACTTCGTGTGACTTCTCTTCTGTTTAGAGTCTTTCCCCATTTAGAACGAGGTTCGGATAAGTTGCTAAGCCGGCGGAGCTTCTGTATCCCCGGTACGCTGCCCCCCTCCACGGCTCGAGTTGTCCGCTCGGATAAGCCAGGTCTAGAACAATAAACCTAGGTTTTTAAACCTAGTATAACAAAGCCTCATGCCGAATCCCTAGTAGGAACGTTTATTTGCATAATGTGCATTTGACTTAGGGGACACAACATAGGGGTTGGGTCTGTCTAGGATAGGTGTACCAAAAATGAAAAAGAACATCATGATGCATCTTACCTGCTACTTGTGCATTTATTAGTTTCGGACTTGCATGCTGACCGATTTTTGAATATTTGGAAAAGTTGAGAAAAGAGAAATAGTAGTATGAGGGCTAAAGAGAGTTAGTCGCATGTTTTGAAAAAAAACCAATGTCCAAATAGTGCCAAAACTCTGCTGAATTTTTGAGAAAATAAAATGAAAAAAAAAAGAAGAGAAGAAGAAAAAAAAGAGTCTTGTTTTCAAAAATAGTTTGTTTTGTTTGCCCGAACTACGTCAGTTTGATTCTCACCGGATGTGAGATACATAGGCAACCCCCATCGGGTCCAACTTCCCCTTTTACAGAAAATAGCCCCAAAACAACAAAAATTTCTTAGTGTTGTCATAAATAAGTTAGGTGATGCCATTCTTGTCTGAAATAAGCCGAATGTCCCCAAAAGGACGTCGGAAGGCCATTTTACAAGAACAGCCACCCTGAGTCATTTTTAACGATTAGCAGGCACAACCTTAAAATCTTCCTCCCTGAAGTGCTGAAAGGCCGTATCTCCAAAACCAAGATGTGATTTTTCTTAAAACTAAGCTTTTTGAAAATGATCACTTTTTCCTTTGGAGTCATTAAATCACCTTGAATAAATGTGCAGGATAAGCACGATTGAAATTGAACTCTTCACAGTCCTTAAAGAGATCCCTTTGAAGCTCCATCTATGGTGGAATGACCTAGGCAAAGGTAGTAGAGAGACAGTGGTGAAAGTTCTGGGCGGTCTCGTTGGGTTATTAAACATCAAGCCGAGGCAGGATATCATTGAAGCATTAATACATTTTTTGGACCCCACTCGCAATGTGTTCTGGTTCTCAGATTTTTAGCTCACGCCGACCTTGGAGGAGATGGCAGGTTATGCAGGCCTCAACGGAAACCTGAGAGGTCGATATCCTTTGTCACCAAGACCGGTATCTCCACACCGATTTTTGGATTTACTGAGTATTAGTCGTGATGTTCAGAACGAGGATTTGTCCCGAGGATATTGTACTCTCGTGTTCTTTATCAACGTTATGGTAATCCTCGGGGTTTCGAAGAGACGAATCTTGGGCTAAACCATGCCGGAAATAGAGACAAATGGGAGGCGAGGCGAGGTTTGGCATTCATAACACCATTCTTGGGGGTGGTGATCTGTCCCCGCAAAGATACTAAGATAGAAATGGGCCTCGTAGGGATGATCGATGTTGCGATCAAAAAGGCCAACAACATTGTAGTTCCTTTGATTCTATCGGAAATCTACCAAGCTTTAACCTTCTGCCGGGAAGGAAGAAGATTTTTTCAGGGTTGCAATTTGCTACTTCAACTGTGGATGCAAGAACACCTTTGTCATCAGGAGGGATATATGAATGTTGGTTTGACTGGGTTAAAATGCATTGAAAAATTTACAAACGAGTAACAGGTATTGAATTTCCAGAAGGTACTGAAGTTTGGTTTAAGCAACTAAAATCCTTAACGTCCGATAAAATCGAATGGCCATTTGGGTGGCTTCCCGCCAGTGAAGCAGTATACATGTCGGCTGAAGAGTGCTATATTCTCATAATGGGCATCCGAATCATCCAGCCATATGCTCCCCATCGGGTATTTCGGCAGTTGGGAAGGTTTCAAATCATCCCTAATGATGAAGACCTGAGCAAACAAGTCATTGAGTTAGGTCCCAATGCCGCATTTCCAGAGGATAGAATTCGCATGTTATGGAATGAGTGCAGGTTCCTCGAGCCCAGAACCGTGGTTCGAGATTTAGCTAGAGGCGAAGTGGACCCAAGGTATAATGAATGGTTTAAGAAGAGATTCTATATTCCCCTAAGACCTGCTAAAAGAGCCCATGTCCAGCAATTTACGGATGACTCACGAGAACAATGGGGTTGGCTGGCAAAGGAAGAAACCCAGAGGACAAAAATAAGCAAACTGGAGAAGTAGGCCATGCAACTTCAATTTGAAAAAGATGTTCAAGCCGCTGCAGATGAGGGGGAGAAGAAGAGCCTAATCCAAGAAAATGAGGCCCTTAAGGCTCAGATCCTTAAAATGAGAATAGCTATCAGAAAAGAAAAGGAGTCGGGCTGACCAAAGACTCATAAATGAACTAAAAGGGAAAGCCCGCAAATGCCAAGAGGACTTGGAGAGATCTGAAGCTAGCTTGGCAAGGATCCGAGCCAGATGGACAAAAGGCGCAAAAGAGAGGGCACTTCATATACAATAGATGAAGATGGACTATGAGGGGAGCGTCACTGTCTTGAGAGGAACAATAGCCACTCTCGAAGACAGGGCATTCAGGCAAGCTAGAGATTCTAGAGCAGATAGAAAACACTGTTACGACCTGATGGCACGGATGGAGGAACAAATGCATAAGTTTCAAGATCAACTCCTTCATAATTCTCGAGCACCGAAAACCCGGGATCAACAAATAGGGCGGCTGCTGCAGGAAAAGAACAGGATTAGAGAAGAGGGCACAAACATCGCACATTATATTTTTGCAAAGTGTCGAGCGTGCGAGAACATGACCTGTACCACCTTCTTTACGGCAGTGATGACATTCGTCCGGCAAATAATGAGAGATTTGGATAGGCTCCAAAGGGATTTCGCACAACGGCCCGCGGCAAGGCTGAATGATGCCTCACGGGCCCCAGGAAATTTTAAGGCATTAATGTACACTTAATCTTTGTTTTGAGTCTGTATTTTCATCATTAAAGTTTATAAGTCGGATTCTCTTCAAGTTTGTTTTGTTTGTCCTTTCAAAGTTTGTAACTTCTTCCAAGTGTTATAAAAAGAGCAGTCCTTTTTGAAAATATCTTGCTACGTATTTTTACATCGGCCAAAACTATGCACGGTCTGATTCATGCAGGGACATGATACTTAGGCAATCCACATAAGATTCGACCACCACTAAAAAAGAAGAAAAGAAAATAAAGGAAAAATGAAAATAACCAAAATAAGGGAGAATTTGAGGGATGTTAAAAAGGGGCACAATTGTGAGAAAGCTGGAATGATGCACGCAACTGGAAGCAAATGCCTGATAGAAATGGTTAACTGCCTAGGTGCATTACATCCCAACGTGCGATTGCATATATGTCAAACTCTAAAAAACTAACAAGTTTGTTGCTTGTCCAGAGAATCCAAGTTGTTAGTTTACCTAAAGCGTACTGGCATATTACCATTACCAGACTAGATCAAAAGGACTGATACCAGTGATCATGTCTAGCCCCGATAGAGAAGGAAGCGCTGAAGTAGAAGAGGTAAACGTACACGCGATGAAAGATGAGATGTATAAGTTGAAACTGCAAATGGTTGAGATGTACTAGGCTTGGATGAAGGGTCAGCCACCACCAGCATATCCTACAAACCCCACTTTCCTCCCAATACCCAACCAGTTTTCGGAGCATCTTGTTTCGGACTTATCCCCCAATTTTCAACATCATCAGGGAACCACCTCCCAAATACCACAAATCCCAAAAACAGTTCCATACCCCTCACCAATTACCCCTATCTTTGTGGCACCTGCACCAGCCCCACTCCACAGGTCTTCCATTGAGCCTGTGTTCCCAACACAGGATAATCAATATTACCCTCCCAAACCCACCTTCAAAGCACCTGAACTGTACCTTTACCATCCTCAATTTGGTATCTCCGCAGAACCTAAAAAGCAACCCAAAAACCTGTTGCAGGAAGAAATGTTTCGAAAAGTAAAAAGTCTGCAGCAATCTTTCAGGAATATGCAAGGTTTGGGCGGCCAAGTCATTGTGGCGTATAAAGATTTATGTTTGTTCCCAGATGTTCAGCTAGCAGCAGGGTTCAAGATGCCTAAGTTTGACTTGTATGACGGGCACGGTGATCCGGTGGCACATTTGCAAGGATTTTGTTGCAAAATGAGAGGGGCGGGTGGAAAGGATGTGTTACTGATGGCGTACTTCAGCCAAAGTTTGAGCGGGTTTGCATTAGAATGGTATACACGACAGGACCATGGTAGGTGGTACACCTGGGATGACTTGGCACAAGCATTCACCAGCCACTTCCAGTACAATCTACAAATCATTCCGGATCGTCTGTCATTGATAAAACTAGAGAAAACACCCGGTGAGAGTTTCAGGGAATACGGTTTCCGTTGGAGGGAACAAGCTGCAAGGATCGACCCCCCAATGAAAGAAGGATAGATGGTTGATTACTTTCTGCAAGCTTTGGAGCCGACTTATTTCGTTCACTTGGTGATGGAAATCGGCAAGTCTTTCAATGCGGTCGTGAAAATGGGCGGCATGATCGAGGAAGGACTTAAGTACAACAATATCATGAGTTACTCGGCAATCAAAGCAACCACTCAAGCTATCCAGAGCGGCACCGGGGGTGTGCTCAGGAAGAAGAAAAAAAAAGACGTTGCAACGATTGAGGGAAGAGTTTGGCCCCGAAACCCGTCATCTTTCTATAACCATCCTCCGCCCTACCCTTTAACTTACCCCCACACTCCATATAGCCCACCCCAACACTACTACCCACATCCCAAAGCTCCTTTTTCTGTTCACCACACCCAAGCATACAGCCAACCTCCGGCTCATAACCAATGGCGTGCTCCCGCTCCACAGAACAGAAACCATCCCGGTCAAAATTTTCGACCTAGTCCAGCATTCGGGGGTGATATGGCACAAAAGAGGAAAGTATTCACTCCCTTGGGAGAATCATATGCCAGTCTGTTCCACTGGCTCAAACAGCTGAATATGCTAAATCTAATACCATCTAAACTGCCAAATCCACCTCCAAGAAACCTTGATTACTCGATCAGTTGCCAGTATTGTTCAGGTACCCCGGGGCATGATACCGAAAAGTGTTGGCACTTGAAGAGTGAAATACAAGAGCTCATTGACAATAACATAATTGAAGTACAAGCTCTTGAGGTACCTAACATCAATAGGAACCCAATGCCACCCCACCTAGAGGCGAACATGATTGAAATTGTGCATAAAAGGGGAGAGCTGAAGAAGCCATCACATACTGTAATGACCATTCGGTCCAGTGAGACACAGACAATTGAACAATCAACAGGATAAAGGTCAGCGCTCGATTTGATTGAAAATAGCGTTGGACCGTCGATTGTAGTAAACGAGGGGTCTCTAAGCCAGATCACAACGAGACAGGAGAGAGTAAAGGTGATTGTGTCGGGAGCAGTCAACAGACCCGTCATAACTGTGGAAGGGGCCCGTATCGATCAAGTTATCATCAAGTCGGTAACCCAATTACAGATAATCAGTAGCAAAGTTGTTCTGTGAAACTACGGACGGGTGGCGGTGATGTATAAAGGAAAGGAGGATTAGGAGGAGGTCTGTGAGGCCCAAGGGTTAACTCGGTCGGGAAGATATTTTGCTCCCACTGATTTGAGGAAAGCCAAGGATAATTCAGCTTCAGCAAAGAAACCCTTGACCGAAGAGGAAGCGGAAGAGTTTCTAAAAAAGATGAAGATGCAAGACTATTCCATTATAGAACAGTTAAAGAAGACACCGACACAGATTTCCTTGCTTTCATTATTGATCCACTCGGACGAACATTGCCGAGCATTAATGAATATTTTGAACGAGGCACATGTCCCCTGACAAAATCATTGTGAATCACTTGAAGAAAATAGCCAACAAAATCTTCAAAGTGAACAAGGTCACTTTCTCTGATGATGAATTGCCCATAGAGGGCACGGAACACAACATGGCCCTTTATCTGGCAGTAAAATGTGAGAACTCTGTGGTCACACGGGTATTGGTTGATAACGGTTCAAGAGCGAACATATGTCCTCTCTCAACTCTGACCAAACTGAAAGTAGAAAACGGGATAATCCACAAGAAAAATATCTGTGTGCGAGGATTTGACGGTGCGAGCAAAGACTCAGTCGGGGACATAGTGTTGGAATTGATGATAGGACCAGTGGAGTTCATAATGGAATTTCAAGTACTAGATATAGCTGTCTTATACAATCTGCTATTGGGTCGACCGTGGATCCATGCCGCTAAAGCAGTACCCTCAACTCTTCACCAGATGATCAAGTTCGAATGGGATAATAGCAGATAGTGGTGCATGGGGAAGACAATTTGTGCGCTCACAACGACACCATTATGCCATTTATAGAAATGGAAGATGACAAGGGTCCATGGGTCTATCAAGTTTCAGACACAACGGCCGTCAAGAAAGTGCAAGAGGGGAAAAGTATCCCTAACCCGAAGTTAACAGCGGCATCGGTCATGGTAGCATACGAAATGCTGAAGAATGGGTTCATACCAGGAAAGGGTCTCAGATCTGCTTTCCAAGGCATCATACAACCGGTATCCTTCCTTGAAAATGCAGGAACTTTTGGTCTGGGATTCCAACCCACATCCGCAGACATAAGAAGAGATAAGAAACTGAAACAGAGGGCATGGGTCCTTCCAAAGCCGGTCCCGCATCTCTACAGGTCATTTGTTAAGGCAGGTACTAGAAAACAACCAGCGACGACGATTCCCAATGATAAGGTTATCCCTGATAAGGAGTTGATAGAAAGATTTGAGCAGTTGTTCAGCGAGGTGAACATGTTAGAACTTGGCGAGGGTCCTAGCCACGTAGAAGTACATTTTGTTGGGCCGAGAGCAGGGCTTAATAATTGGAAGGCCACTCCTCTCCCTACCCGGAAGGAGCCTTGGTAGTCTGCTTTGATTTTTCTTTAAGTTTGTATGGATTATTTCAGGGTTATAATCCGAATTTCAGTTTGTTTTCAAAGTTTGCAAACCTTGTTATCTTCAATTTTTAATGAAATGCAATCTCTTCCTTTTTCTTCACTCATAATAAAGTTTATCTTTTGTTTTCTTCTTTTCTATTCTGTACAGTTCCTTTTACGCCGATTCTAATGATATGACGTGCATAAAGAATCTTTAACCCAATCTAAGAAATCAATCTGAGATAATAGTTCAAGAGGTTGAGTGTGATTACGAGTCGGAATTTGACGAAGATGAGGCTTTCGAGGAGATTAGTAAAGAATTAAGTCATTTTGAAGAAAAACCCAAGCCCAACTTGAATGATACCGAAGCCGTCAATTTAGGAGACGCGAGTAATATCAGAACGACTAAAATAAGTGTCCATCTGGAATCAAAGACTCGGAAGGAATTAATCGAAACACTCATTGAATACAAAGATGTTTTTGCATGGTCGTATGATGACATGCCAGGTTTAAGCACTGATCTAGTGGTTCACAAATTGCCTACCGACCCGGCAGTCCCTCCTGTCAAGCAAAAATTGAGGAAATTCAAAACCGATATGAGTGTGAAGATTAAGGAAGAAATAACCAAACAGCTAGATGCAAAGGTTATTCGGGTCACTCGATACCCTGATTGGTTGGCTAATGCTGTGTCGGTGCCAAAGAAGGATGGGAAAATCAGGGTGTGTGTTGATTATTGCAATTTTAATAAAGCAAGCCCAAAGGATAACTTCCCATTACCCAATATCAACATCCTGATTGACAATTGTGCAGGGCGTGAGATCGGATCTTTTGTGGATTGCTATGCTGGGTATCATCAGATTCTGATAGGTGAAGAAGATGCAGAGAAGACGACATTCATCATGCCGTGGGGAACTTATTGCTACAGAGTAATGCTATTTGGTTTGAAGAACGCTGGGGCAACATACATGCGAGAAATGAACACTGTATTCCATGATATGATTCACAAAGAGATTGAGGTCTACGTGGACGATGTAATCATCAAATTAAAGCAGCAGGCCGACCACGTCGGAGATTTGAGGAAGTTTTTTCAGAGACTTCGGAGATACGACATTAAACTCAACCCTGCAAAGTGTGTATTTGGTGTTCCATCCGGAAAGCTGTTGGGATTTATAGTCAATAGGCGAGGCATTGAGTTGGATCCGTCAAAGAGCAAAGCTATTCAGGAATTGACACCCCCGAGGAATAAGACTGAAGTGATGAGTATGTTAGGAAGGTTGAACTACATCAACAGGTTTATTGCTCAGCTCACATCAACTTGTGAACCTATTTTTAGGTTATTGAAGAAGGATGTCACGGTCAAATGGACTAAAGAATGTCAAGAGGCGTTTGATAAGATAAAGGGGTATTTGTCAAATCCACCTGTGTTTGTCCCACCTGAATCAGGAAGACCTTTGATTCTTTATTTGACAATTTTGGAAAATTCATTTGGCTGTGTACTGGGGCAGCATGACGTCACCGGCAGGAAGGAACAAGCCATCTACTATCTTAGCAAGAAGTTCACGGCTTATGAGGTTAAGTACACTCACCTTGAGAAGACATGTTGTGCCCTAAGTTGGGTGGCTCAAAATTGAAACATTATTTGTCATCTTACACTACTTACCTCATTTCCCGCTTGGATCCGTTGAAGTATATCTTTCAAAAGCCTATGCCTACAGGGATACTTGCAAAGTGGCAGATTTTACTCACGGAGTTTGACATTGTCTATGTGACAAGGATTGCAATGAAAGCCCAAGCATTGACTGATCATTTGGCCGAGAACCCGGTCGATGAAGAATATGAACCGCTGAAGTCTTATTTTCCTAATGAAGAGACGATACATAATGATGAGCTGGAACTAACTGAAAAACCAGGTTGGAAATTGTACTTTGATGGGGCTGCAAACATGAAAGGAGTTGGAATAGGGGTTGCGCTTATTTCCAAAATAGGACACCACTATCCTGTTAGGGCTCAACTTTGATTTCTGTACCAACAACATGGCTGAATATGAGGCATGCAATTTTGGGTTTACGGTAAGCTGCGGACATGGACGTCCAGGATGTTTTGGTCTTGGGAGACTCGGACCTCCTGGTACATCAAATTCAAGGAGAATGGGAAACACGGGATTTGAAACTCGTACCGTATCGAAAATGTTTGCATGATCTTTGTCAACAGTTTCGATCAGTGGAGTTTAGACACATCCCAAGAGTCCATAATGAAGTTGCCGATGCTTTGGCTACCTTAGCATTAATGTTTTATCATCCAGACAAAGTTCATGTCGATCCACTACATATCCAAGTTCGTGATCAGCATGCTTATTGTAACATGGTGGAAGAGGAACTTGATGGCAAACCATGGTTCCATGATGTCAGGGAGTACCTCAGAATGGGGATATACCCAGTTCAAGCCACAGAAGATCAAAAGAGAACAATTCAAAGGTTGGTGAGTGGATTTTTCCTCAGTGGAGGAGTGTTGTATAAAAGAACACCAGATCTCGGGTTGTTAAGATGCATAGATGCCAAACAAGCTACGACAATCATGACGGAAGTACATTCTGGATTTTGCGGGATGCACATGAGCGGATATATATTGGCGAAGAAGATCCTTCGAGCAGGGTATTATTGGCTTACTATGGAGCGAGACTGTATCAGCTTTGTGCGCAAATGTCATCAATGCCAGATACACGGGGATTTGATTCACTCCCCGCCATTGGAATTGCACACAATGTCGGCGCCATGGCCCTTCGTTGCTTGGGGCATGGACGTCATTGTGCCTATTGATCCAGCAGCATCCAATGGGCATAGGTTCATTCTGGTGGCCATTGATTATTTCACCAAATGGGTTGAGGCTAGAACTTTCAAGTCTGTAACCAAGAAGGCAGTGGTTGATATTGTACACTCCAATATCATCTGTCGATTTGGAATCCCGAAGGTAATTATCACAGATAATGGTGCTAATCTTAACAGCAATTTGATGAAAGAAGTATGTCAGCAGTTTATGATTACACATCGCAATTCCACCCCATATCGTCCTAAGGCGAATGGAGCAGTTGAGGCAGCCAACAAGAACATAAAGAAAATACTGAGGAAAATGGTTGAAAGTTCCAAGCAATGGCATGAGAAGCTACCATTTGCGTTGTTGGGTTATCACACTACTATTCGTACTTCAGTAGGCGCAACTCCTTATCTGTTGGTATATGGATTTGAAGCAGTGATCCCTGCGGAAGTTGAAATCCCGTCTCTTCGGATTGTCGCCGAGGCTGAGATCGATGATGATGAGTGGGTCAAAACCCGTTTGGAGTAGCTGAGTTTGATTGATGAAAAAAGACTGGCAGCAGTATGTCATGGCCAATTGTATCAAAAGAGGATGGCAAGGGCATATAACAAGAAGGTGCATCCTAGGAGGTTTGAAGTGGGGCAGCAAGTGTTGAAATAGATCTTTCCACATCAGGCTGAAGCAAAGGGCATGTTTGCCTCGAACTGGCAAGGACCGTTCATTGTAACCAGAGTACTATCCAACGACGCTTTATGTTTAACATATATTGAAGGAAAATGCATAAATATGGCTATCAATTCTGATGCAGTCAAGAGATATTATGTATGATTACTTTAGTAAAATCACTGATTGTTTGTACTTGGCATTATCTCGAAGGTTGAAATGACGAAGGCAATTTGTTCTGCTATCTAAACACTTTACCCTTTTGTTCACCCTTTTGAGCCTTATTTATTTTATTTCATACCCCTCTTTTGGAATCAATAACCAAGAAGAAAGGAAAAGATAAGAAAGAAAAGAAAAAGAAAAAAATAAAGAAAAGGAAAACAAAAGAAAAAATATAATAAATGAAAAAAACAGTAACGACAAGGAATTCGGGTTAACTATGTTTGACCTGATTCCTCTTATGGATACGGAGGCAGCTTCACGGCTCGGTCATAAGGAAGTAAAACTCAAAAGGTCCCCAAGCAAGAAACTGGGACAGAAGTTATGTTTAAAATGAGAAATTTGATTCCAAAAGTTGTAATTCTAACCCGTTGGATTTGGTTTGAACTTTTCGATACCCTTTTCTTTCAAAACCTATCCAAGAACCCATATTAACATCCAAAGAAAGACCTCCCGATCAGTCTTCGAGGGTGCCAAGTCAAGCAAGTTTAGGCAATGCATATCAAGGGTAATACTCAGGTTTTAAAGCAAGAAGTCCGAAAATGAGAGACTCTTGTTAGTGAAAAGGTTGCAAGGGCACTGTAAGGCGACGTAAGTAGAGAGAAGTCTGAAAATGAGAGAGTCTTGTTAGTGAAAACCCGCAAGGGAACTGTAAGGCGATGTAAGTCGAGAGAAGTCCAAGAAATGAGAGAGTCTTATTGGTGAAAACCTTCACAGGCACCATAAGGCGACAAGGAATTGAGAGAGGAATGAACAAGTTAAGGTTGACAACAGAAATTCGTCGAGGCATCAAGCAGAACAAAGATATGATCGAATCGTGAGAAGGTTGAGGCAGGAGCGAGACAACTGGAAATTGATTGAAATGAATAGACTGGGTTGATTAATCCGAAATGCACAACATGATCATTGGGATCGGTTATCCCATTCAGATAAGTCCTTTATCTTTTCTCAAACGGTCTTCTAAAGGAAGATACTCTTTTATTCTTATCTTTTGAAATCATCGCATTTATTTTCTTTTGGCTAAGGCTTTTACAATAATAAATTGATTCTAACAAATAAGAAGGAATTTCAAAGCTTACTACCAGATTCCAACATGGTGCGAAGCGAAGTGTGGCTAGTACAGGCCGACGATGATATGAGGAGACGTGAAAGGCATCATGATGGGATGGTCCAAGATTCCGTGAAAGGAATGGGATCAAATAAGAAAGACTAGAAGTAGGAAAGCAACAATGGGGAAAGGGTTAGTCAGAGGGTCGGAAATTCTTGACCAAGTTCAAGGCCGTCGGGGAAAACCAAATATGGAAAGGAAACAAGGAAAAACCATCCCCAGTAGGAGCATCACATCCAATCACCATACCCTAAACTGACCAATTTTATTTGTGTTTGAAACATGGGCAGGAAATGTTGTTAATAGCGGAGAAAATTTTCCGCGGAAAGAGAGCAAGTACCAAACAGCCACCAAACTGGGGCAAAGAATTTTCTTTGTTTTGATAAAGTTAATGAAGTCAGGAGCCCGCCTGGAGAACAGAGGTGTAATTGTTAAAGTTGTGAATTCAGGAGCCCGCCTGGAGAACAGAGGTGTAATTGTTAAAGTTGTGAAGTCAGGAGCCCGCTTGAAGAACAGAGGTGTAATTTGCAAAAGTTAAAGTCAGGAGCCCACCTGGAGAACAAAGGTGTAATTGTTAAAGTGGTGAAGTCAGGAGCCTGCCTGGAGAACAGAGGTGTAATTTGTAAAAGTTGAAGTCAGGAGCCCGCCTGGAGAAATGAGGTGTAATTTTAAAGTAGTGAAGTCAGGAGCCCGCCTGGAGAATAGAGGTGTAATTTTTGAAGTTAGTGAAGTCAGGAGCCCACCTGGAGAACATAGGTGTATTTGTAAAAGTTGAAGTCAGGAGCCCGCCTAGAGAACGGAGGTGTAATTTTAAAGTAGTGAAGTCAGGAGCCCGCCTGGAGAACAGAGGTGTAATTGTTAAAGTTGTGAGGTCAGAAGCCCGCCTGGAGAACAGAGGTGTAATTGTAAAATGGTGAATTCAGGAGCCTGCCTAGAGAACAAAGGTGTATATGTAAAAGTTTAAGTCAGGATCCCGTCTGGAGAACAGAGGTGTAATTTTAAAGTAGTAAAGTCAGGAGCCCGCCTGGAGAACAAAGGTGTAATTTTTGAAGTTACTGAAGTTAGGAGCCCGCGTGGAGAACAGAGGTGTAGTTGTTAAAATTGTGAAGTCAGGAGCCCGCTTGGAGAACAGAGGTGTAATTTTGAAATAGTGAAGTTAGGAGTCCGCCGGGAGAACAGAGGTGTATTTTTAAAAGTTTGAAGTCAGGAGCCCGCCTGGAGAACAGAGGTGTAATTTTAAAAGTTTGAAGTTAGGAGCCCGCCTGGAGAACAGATGTGTAATTTTAAAAGTTGTGAAGTTAGGACCTCGCCTTGAGAACAGAGGTGTAATCTTTAAAGTTTTGAAGTCAGGAGCCCGCCTGGAGAATAGAGGAATACAATTAAAGTCAAGAAGTCAGGAGCCCGTCTGGAGAACAGAGGTAGACGACGATAGTCAAGTGAAGACGTTCAAAGTATCAGTAATAGGGTACTCAGCTGAAGAGCGGAGAGATACAGTTCAAACCGAGAAGTCGGTGCAAGACAGCAACAAAAGGATTGTTGTGAGGAAATACAAGGCAACAAGGCAACAACGGTCGCAGAACAAGTTTGAAAAATAAATCTTTATAATTCATAGGCCATAGTTTATCCTAGCTTCTTTATTTTTCTTTAGCGTGATGTAATAAGGGGTCAGCAAGTAGCAGCAGCAACAACAACAGTAAACACAGCTTCATGCTAGTCCCAACTACCAAAACTTCCCGAACTACATTGACATGTTTCCTTTTTATGAAAGGATATGTAGGAGACATTTGAAGCGGAGGTTCGGTCAAATCTTTCAAAAAATCCTTCACACGGAGTATTCAAAAGGGCAAAAATCACTCGTATACGCTCACTTTGTCTTTACACAAAAACTCTTCGTGTTTAGGGGCAAAGAGTGGCAGTTGTGAGCACGTAATTTTTTGCCCTACGTGAAGTACTCCCAAAAAATTCAAAATAAAATAATTTTTCTTCGTTTGCAATTTTATGGAATTTTGTGGTATTTTCCGTCATTGTTTGCATTTGCATGTGCGTGTTTATTTTGTTTAAATTAAAGGAAAATATAAAAATAAGTTGTATTTGCCTTTGAGATCTAATTTTTCAGTAAAGATTAATTAAACAAGTGTTTGTTTTACAAAAATAAAAAAATCACAAAAAATAATGTATCTTGCATTTTTAGTGTTTAGTGTTAAGCTCTGTGATTTCTTATTTTAATTTGGTATTTGATTGTGTGTGATAATTGTTATTTAGAATCAATTAATGTTTTAGGATAATTTGATCAAGAATTAATCTAGGTTTATATTTTTAGAATTTTAGGAAATAAAAGAAAAGGAAAAGAATTGGGGGAAAAATGGATTTGGGCCAAATTAATCCCAAGACCAAACAAAACCCACCCCAGAACCAGCCCAATACCCGCTTAAAACCCAGTCCATCACCAGCAAGACCAAACGACATCGTTTGGACGTGACTTGATCTAAACCATTTGTTTCATTTTATCCAACGGTCCAAAGACACCCTCATAACCCAAACCCGCCCCGACCCGTTTTCCCTGAACCGATCCAGTCTCTAACTTAGCCAAAACGACCCCGTTTGTGATTAGTGATTCAATCGGAGCCGTTGGATTCCAATTATCCAACGGTCCAAATTAAATCCCTAACTTTAATCTACCAAAATCCCACACCGCTCACCCCTCAGACCTAACCCCCCTCCCCACTCATCCCCTTCATCTCTTCAGAGACGGACCTCACGCCATCGGCCTCCGCCCGCCGAAAATCGCCCACGGCGGCAGACGGTGGCCAAACACCACCAAAACTACCCCCCAAGACCTCCTCCCTCTACTCATTCCAAATCCCTAACCTTCATACTTCCAATCCCAACCCCGCCTTAACAGCATATGATCCCCTCAATGTCCTCGTGACAAATCCCCGACTACCTTCCCTCAAATCAACCCAGAACCCGTCAAATATCAGTTTAAATCCAGGAACCCTAGCGCTGCCACAAAATCCCCTAGTGGCGGCGCCACCCCCAAATCATCCCAAATCAATACACCATGATCCCCTCAACCCCCTCTACCCTAAGCCCTAACATGTGTCCTTTGAATATGGCCCAACCGGCTCGAACCTTGAATCAAAGGGTTCCAGTTCCTTGAGAGGGTAGAGACTGATTTTGTCACCAAATAAGGGCTTTCACTTTTTCTTGACAAAGAACAAGTGCTCGACCTTATTGGGTGATTTAAATCAAAGAAGTCAGTCACCGGGTCGGGACGAAATGGCGAGTCAGTCTAAGTTATTTGTTAGGCATTTTAGTTTTTCTTCTTCTTTTTCTTTTCTTTCTCTCTGAACTGATTAGTTAAAGGTTTGGATTAGGTCTTGTTCCAAAAATACTTAATTGTTCGTTCTTTGTTTCCTGCTCTGTGAATGATGTTTGAACCATTTGAATATAACTTGAAGGATGCTGAACTAGAATTGATTTAGCCTTTAGAATTTGAATCCACGATTAGATTGTGTTTGTTGGCATGAATTGGATAGCTTGGAAATGCTTTGAATTGGTTATTTCACCCATTAACTTGGGTGAACTGGACCCATTTACCTGCCTTATCCATATTGGCAGTAAGGGGTTTCACGGGGTATTTTGGGGAATTAAAACCTGAAAATTATCCGGTTTTAGTGGTCTTCCAGTGGAATATAAATGGACCACTAGACGGGTGATTTGTTTAATAAAAAAGGGGTCAGTAGTGCGAAAAATACACCATGCCTGGTTTCTTTGTTAGTGGGAAATCAGAAAACAAGCATGGGTTTAATAATAAAAGGCTTAAGGTGCACATGGGAAGGGAATATACAGGCTGAAAGTGGAAGCGTTTGAATAAAAAATGTGTAATTCAAGTCGTTAAATACAGGGATACACATAGAGTTTAGAGAGACTTTCAGACACATAGAACACATAAGAATACACTGGAGAACACATAGAAAGGGGGTCTGAAAATTCCGAGAAAGGAGAGATTGAGAGAAGAGAGCTTAGATATACACATTGAAAGAATCCGAGATAAAGAGAGAGTTTAAGATACACAAATAGGGAGACCTGAGAGACCCTAAGAGAGATAGATAGATTTTGAACAGTAGAGAAAGCCTGAATATTCTGAGGAACATAGATTGAGATATAGAAATTGATACATTGAGAGAGTAAAGAGAGATATAAGAAAGAATTAAGAAGATAATCTTGTGATTTCTTACTGTTTCATTGAGTTCTTGTGGCTTCTTATATTCCAAATTCTTGAAATGGTTATGGATTGATCTTGGGGTGGAAAGAGTTTGATTCTGAGTTTGGTTATTATTTTAAGATTTTGCTGGGTAATTAGTGATATTTCTGTTGATCAAAATTGAATTCAAAGCTATTGTTCTTGGCCATTTCTCGGTTGATTCTACCGTTGCTACTGTTTTCTATTGTTGACCCTCACTTGCTATTTCACTTTTTCATTACCAGGTACACGTTCCTGAAGCTCATACAATGTGATACTCAAATTGAAGATTGAAATGGAAATAGAATTTATTTGAAGTTTGAACATTAGTGTACTGATTCATAGCTTAGTTCTATTTATTTTTATGAATTTCTTCTATTTCATATTCTTTTTTAAATGCCATATGTTCATTTTAGGATTTGAATATGGTTATGTTGGAATTTAGGTAATTCGGGACATTTTAGACCTTACATTTCATTATGTAATTTAAGTAAAGGGGGGTTATATTAGAATTACATATTTGTTGTATAATGAATTTAAGAGGCCATGGCATATGTGTTATGTTTTAATAATAGTCCGAAATAGCTAATCAAATGGGGTTCCAGATCTTGGTCAGTTTTATTTTTCCTTGTGATTCACTTTTGGATATGTGTTGTTAATAATATTCAAAAACTTTCTGGATGCACTAATTACTGGATAGTGATGAGATTTGTCAACACGAGTTCACTTGTTAATTATGGGTGTTCTGCATTGGCGTAGATTCGATGTTGGGCCAAGAACTTTTTGTTTGGTTCTTCACAGGTTTTGGGCTCTTTGGGCTTTAGATTCTGAGGCCATTTGCAAGGGAAGATGTTTTGTTGTCGCTATTTGGGCTCATTTATTGAGCCCAGAAGCTCATTTGTTTAATTGTTGGACTGTTGTGATAGCAAATTGACTAAAATGCATTAAATATGGAATCAAAAATTTGGTTTATTTAAGCTATATTGTTGTCTTAAAATCATAACATGAGTTTTGTTTAATTTTGATTCAGCGTTCTATGTCAGCATCAGTTAAGTGTTGTCATTTGAGTATCATAAGTATTTGGAGTGTAAGAACTGGGACTGATGCAGGCCCGGTTGAAGAGTAATCGAACTCAGGCGCCTTCTCTCACCTTGAAATAGGCTCATTTCGAGCTTAAGCTTAGGGGTTTCTTCTCAAAAGGAGCTCGTCCATTTGTTTTGTCAGTATTTTCCCTTATGCAATTGGTTTTCTAATACGGCTATTTTCAGTTGGTTAGCATGGTCAAACTTTTAATTCAAAGCAATTAGAGTTCTGTGATCTCTCCCTTAACTAATTGATTAGTTCTTTAATTTGAATTGGGGCGTGCCTTGCCAAAAAAAAAATGCATAGCCCTCCTACGATTAATTGTTTTCAACCTTAGAAATCGGGGCATGCCATTTAGCAAATTCCATGGCCCTCGCAAAGTGCTAACGCGTAGTTTCTTTAGACGCGTATTGTTTAATAATCTTACATTCTTAAACTCGGGTGTACATTTCATGTAACCCAAATCCAAATCCCAAAATGTTGAATAAAATATATTTAGGATTGCGGGTGCATTTTATGTGACACGATCCAAAGACATGTTTTAAACGACGTTCAATATTCTTTAAAATTTGAATAAAAGCGGTTAAAAGGTAAAATTTGCACATAGACTCAAAATGTATAAAAATCAAATAAATAAACCAAATATGACATTTGAGCGATCGTGCTAGAACCACGGAATCTGAGAATGCCTAACACCTTCTCCCGGGTTTACAAAATTCCTTATTTGAATTTCTTGTTCGCGGACAGTTAAACAGAGTCAATATTTTCCTCGATTCGAGATTCAACCGGTGACTTGGGACACCATAAATCTCCCAAGTGGTGACTCTAAATTTTTTAATAAATAAATCTCGTTTTGATTGTCCGTTAATTGGAAAAACTCCCTTTATTATATCCCTTCACGGGGTGTAATAAGTAAAAAAGGAGGTGTGACAATAGCGACGGTCGGGCGTCCCCGAGTCACGTTAGTTTGGCTGGTACAACCTTGTGACCTAGTCATTTGTGCTTCGTTAGAGCCAGTTTTAGTCCCGAGTGAATTAGTTTCGGCATCTATATCGAGGGTATACCTTTTAGGGGTCTTACAAGTTCGATATATAGCCTTAACTTTGAGATCGGTTTATGCCTTTAGTAAGGTCTTACAAGTATTACATGTCTTTGAGGTCTTACAGTTTTGGATACTTGGTACAAGTATGATTTATGCCTTGATTGAGGTCTTACATATATTTTTACTTGGTACAAGTGTGGTTCATGCCTTTCTTGAGGTCTTACATATATTGTTGTTTCCTTATGTAGGTCTTACGATACCGAGTCTGCAATCCTGGGGTCTTGTGGCCTCGGGTTAAATTTAATGAGTGGTGATTAGCGATAGTCCCCGAGTCATTGAGGGTGCCTTGGCTCGGGAGCCATTACTTACAAACTTGGTATTGCCTCATTGAGGGATTATGATTTTGGAGTTTCCGACCCGGAGGTCGTGCAATTTTTGAGATTTTGATGCGAGTCCCGGAGTGTTTGGGATGCTTTTGGCTTTAGAGATGTTTGGTGATTTTGATGTTGCCTCGTCGAGGGCTTATGAGTTTGGAGTTCCGACTAGGAGGTCGTTCAGGTATTGAATTGTTGATGCCATTTACTGAGTATTCGTGAAGTTTTTGACAGAAGAGTCAATTTTTCAAAATACTGAGTTTCTTTTGAACCGTGGAATGCTTTGATGAAAAGTATTCTTCGGTTACTCGGTACAAGTATAAATTCTTTCGATGTCAGGGGCCCGGCTATCCTATACGATTACGGTACGTTCGACCATTTGGCCCGGTACATCATTTTTCTATCGAGACCCCATTCGGCATATCTTGGCTTCTCCGAGTAGATGGCCTGGGGGAGGCCTACCAATATTCGAGGTTGATTGTAAAAGAAGGCTTGGATACTTGCTGAGTCTCCATTAGGCAACATGTGGATGTTGCCTCATAAAAACCTTGACGATAAAACCCTTTTTGGGATAAAAACCTGATCAAAGGAAAAGAGTGCAACGGATGCTTTAAAATCTTAAGTTATTCGAGCTGGGTTAGCGTTTTGACTTCCTCGGTTGAATGCTTGCATAAAGGTTAGTATGAAATGTATACAATAAAAAGCGAGATGGTCATACCTCAGCATAGAATACGTCGGCGTTGTATCGAGCCCAGATGTGTTTTAGTCGCTTGTCATGAGGATGTGGTACAGTCCTCTGCTTTATTTAGTCGGGCTCGACCGAAGATGTAGTTTGTTATCACTAGTTTACTGTTTGATTACCCTTTGGATCCTTCGGCGGTGGAGGTACTGGTGTCGGCGTTACATCGTGCACTGCGAACATTTCTCTTGCCGCATGCTGTTCTCCGTAGACGGTTTTAATCCCATCCTTTGTTGGGAATTTCATCATTTGATGGAGGGTGGATGGTACTGCTCTCATGCAATGTATCCACGACCTTCCAAGCAAGGCGTTGTACCTCATGTCTCCTTCGATTACATGGAATTTGGCATTTTGGGTCATGTCGACCATGTTGACCGAGAGGGTGATTTCCCCTTTCATTATTTTGCTTGCCATATTGAATCCCTCGAGGACTCGAGAGGCGGGCACAATTTGGTCAAGTAGTCTGAGCTACTCTATCACCCTCGACCTGATAATGTTAGCCGAGCTACCTGGATCCACAAGTACGCGTTTAATTTGGAATGTATTTACAAGGAAAGAGATTATCAGTGTGTCATTGTGAGGTTGGGACAAGGTCTCAATGTCCTCGTCGCTGAATGTGAGAGCATCCTCGGGTATGTATCCCCGAGTTCGCTTTTCCCTAGTGATGGATATTTTCGTTCTTCTCATCATGGGCTCCTATGGGGCATCGACGCCTCCCAAGTTCATATGGATGACATGTTCTGGATCATTTGTTTCGTTGTTCTTAGATGCCTCTCTCCCCCAGAGATGATTTTTGGCCCGGTTCCTTAGGAATTCTTAGAGATGTCCTTTATTGAGTAGTCTGACTACTTCTTCTCGGAGCTGGTGGCAATCCTCGGTCCTGTGGCCGTGTGTGTTGTGAAATTCACACACTAAGTTATGATTCCTTTGCGAAGGATCTGATTGTACAGGCCTGGGCCACCTGGCGTCTCTGATTTTACTGATGGCGAACACGATGTCTGATACATCGACATTGAAGTTGTACTCCGACAAGAGAGATGCTTCCATCGGTCCTGTGTACCAATGGAACCAAGCTCTGTTGTTGAGTCCCCGAGGGTTCTGGCCTCAGTCCATCCTTCAATCATTGTGGGGTATGTTGTGCCTCGGGGCGTTTCTCCTATCTTCGGTGTATGGTTGGTACCTTTCTTTGTTTGGTGTTGGATCATTTGCCATAAGCCTACTTGGGTATAACGAGCCCGAGGGGGCTCCTAGTTTGTCGTCCTCGACCCTGATTTTTGATTGATATTGGCAGTGAACGTTCGACCAGGTCACAATGGGATATTCAACCAGATTCTATTTCAGCTGCTTCGAAGACACTAAGCTTCGTTCATTCAAACCTTGAGTGAAGGCCTACACTGCCCAGTCGTCGGTGATTGGTGGTAGTTCCATTCATTCCATTTGAAAGCAAGATACGAACTCTCACAACATCTCATTCTCCCTCTGCTTTATCTTGAAGACGTCGAATTTCCTTATTGGTACTTTGATAGAACCAGCATGTGCCTTTATGAAAGAATCTGCCAACATAGTAAATGAGTCTATAGAGTTAGGAGCTAGGTTGTGATACCACATCATGTCTCCTTTAGAGAGTGTTTCCCCAAACTTCTTCAACAAGACGGACTCGATGTCGTCATCCCTTAGGTCGTTGCCCTTTACTGCACAAGTGTAGGCAGTGACGTGCTCGTTGGGGTTCGATGTTCTGTTATACTTCAGAAGGTCTGGCATTTTGAACTTCTTTGGAAAGGACTTCGGGGCTGCTTCCTATGGGAACGACTTCTGTATGAACTTCTTTTAATCCATAACTTTCAGGATCGGGGGTGCGCCCAAAATTTGGTCGACCCTGGAGTTGTAGGTCTCGACCTTCTTCTCGTTGGCTCTATCTTCTTCTTGCCTGACACGATCCTCTTTGTGAGGTTTTTAGCATCTTCACGATGGCGGGGTGGGCTACCGACCCATTATTGCTCGATCTCTCGGGTACCTGCTCGGCTGGTGGAGTCATGCCTGATGCTTTCGTGCTAGGAGTTTTTTGGTGACTCTGCAGCTAAGCAATCTCCAGCTATTGTGCCTGTAACATTTCAAAAATAATGTGAATGCTAACCTCCCTTCCCTAGTTGGGGTTTTCTGAGCTTCTTGTTGGTCTTCTTGGTGCACGCTCCTGTTAGTGTTGGAGCTTATATCGACATGTTGGGCGTCGCGCGAGATTGCATACACCGGAATTTGTCTTGGTGTGTTTTCGAGGTTTTGTGGTGGTACACTAGCACCCGAAACATCCACACCATTTTCTCCACGGTTCTCAAGATTGTTGTTTACTGAATCAGTGATTTTGACTTGAAGTCAAATATCTTGGGCCAAAAAAGTGTGAAAGATAACTTCTGTTATGTAGTTAAACCAGCAAGAAACTAATCTACCTGTCTGTTTTCCCTCCCCTCTTGTATTTCATAAGTCATATTGCTTCTAAATATGAAAAAATATCATACGTTTTGGGACAAACAAAAAATGAATTGATCAATAGTACATGAGTTTTTATTTTTCTTATCTACCTGTCTAATCTCTATTTATTATGCAGTCAAATTGGGATCATGCCTACTCCATAAAGATTTTCTTGAATCTTTCTACAATTGAAAAATATTTTGTTTCCTTATACAATGTTTGATAACTTATTTCTTCCCTTAATTGCTTGATATGACTTCTAGAATTACTTGTCATATGTGCTGCTGAATAGACTCCTAAGAACAGTCACTTCAATCATGTTCCCACTTTATCCCTCCAACCAAGACGACCCTTCACACTTTCCATCAGCCTTTTTAAGAACACCTTTGCACCGTCTCCTCTCAACCTATCAAATGCTCTTCCACCATGGCTAAACCTAAAACCTTCTCCTCATCCATATTCACTTGTCATAGTCGTCGCTTCTAGAAAACCCAAACCCCTGAAGAAACCATGGATCTTGAGTCATACCTTGACTCTGGTGCTCTCAAAATTGAAATGAAAGCAGTGATTCTTCTGAAGATCAAGCTTTAAGCCAGAAAAATATTGGAAAATACTTATCGATCAAACCCCTAAAAGGCATGCATGCGCAAAGGGAAAAGTGGAAAGCACTGATTTTTGACCTAAGGACAAGATGATGTTCTATGGACCAGCAGAAAAATCAAGGTTTGAAGCATATAAGTCAAAGTCTATGGTATATGGGCGTACTGTAACTCTATCTCTTATGAAAGATTTTCATTGTGATGTTGTCTCAATATTTGACATTCGACACTCGTTTTCTCTGTTTGACACCGTTGAAGACATTGTCTATGGAGAACCTATGAGAATAATTTATGCAAATCTATTTGTGAATGATAAAGATGTCTTGGAATCAATGGTTTTAGGTATGCTTGATGCTTATCAATTAGATAAAATTTTCTCCGCTATATTTTATGGTTATGATGTATTTGTTCGAAACTCCTACCTAAAGACTTTGCACTATCCATAGATGAGGCAAAAGCTGTGTTGTCTGAAAACCCCCATGATATTGGTCCTAAAAGTCTAAAATTTGAACATCATGTGTTTCACTCATATTATTACAACTACCCTTTTACCAAAGATTGGCTATTTTAGCTATTTAACCACCAGAGATATTTTTGTTCTGCATTGACTTGTGAAAAATAAAAGACATAATTGGTTTGTGTGGATTCATCAGTACATGCTAGAAAGTATAAAAGAATTTCCATCCTCTACTTCCTGTTTACCCTACAATTTGCTTATTTCATTCATACTAGAAGTAATGAAGGTAGATGTTGCACCATTCCCTCCTAAGATTATCTCTAGTACATATGATAATACATTCTTTGCTATGATGCGCTACATTTTGATTGAAGATATTTCGGTAAGTGTGTTAAGGCAGCTAATAGACCAACACAAGCTAAACCACCCTCTAAACCAATAGAGACCCAGTCGACTGATCCTAGCAACTACAACAAATTTAACAAGGTTTGGAAGGCTTAAAGGGCACGATCACGACTGCGAAAGAGCAAGCTCGGAGGTTAACCTCGTGCCTAGATATACCTTTCGATCCAGTTTGTGATTGATTAGTACGACTTGCTCCAACTCCTCGACCGTTGATTTTGTGGCGTAGGTATCATCATGAGCTATGAACGATCTGAGAACTCCGTATTTATCACCTCGTTTACTCCCATTCATCAAGTTCGGCCGAGACTGGCATCAATTATTACTATTTAATTACTTCCTTTCTGGTTGGCTTAGTGTTTCTTGATACCGAAACTGCTTTATTGGAGAATAGTTGGGAAGAATCTAAATCCATTGTCATCATTGAAGGCCCAATTTCAAAGGTATGTTAAGTCTACTCCTTTTGTAACGACCTGACCGGTCGTTTTAAGAATTAACACCCCGATATGATATCCTATTAACTGCTTTTCCCGTATTTTTTTCCTGCTATTGTGAGTTCTCAGGACGATTCGTTTTGAGTTTTGGAGTATTTTGGGAAACTTAGTCCCTCGATGAAATCTTAAGCTTTAGATGGACCGTAGTTGGAGAAGTATAAAGATGGCCTCGGAATTGAATCCTGTCGATTTCATTAGCTCCACTGGGTAATTTTGGATTTAGAGGCATGTTCGGATTGTGTTTTAGAGGCCCGATGAGGATTTTTGGGTGTTTTTCTATTTTCTTATCTTAGCTTCAATTACTTTAGCTAAAATTCATTGTTTGTAGTTATATTTACATTATGAAGTTTATTTGATTAGATTTGGGCCACTCGGAGTTGGATACTCGTGGCAAAAACACGGTTTCGAGTTGATTTTGAGCTGGTTCGAGGTAAGTGGCTTGCCTAAACTTGGGTGGGGGAACTCCCTTAGGATTTGGTATTGTTGTTAAATGAGTTTTGTGTACGTGAGGTGACGAGTGCGTACACGTGTTAATTATTTAAAAACACCGCTTTCATTAAGTAAATATTTGTGTTTTCTTGTAATTGAGCAATACTTGTACTAGAAGCCTCTTGTTTAGTTTAGGAAATGCATGCTTGTGTGATTTAATTGTCTTACCTATTTTAACTGCTTACTTGAATTCAGTGAGCTTGTTTAGAGTAGAATTCCTATTTTTTCTCGAATAGAATTATAAATTCTTTTCTTGAGACTGTTGTGTGTTTACTTTGGGACTACGGGATCGGTATTTTGGGAGATCCTCCTGCACATTTACATTTGGGACTACGGGATGGGCACTCGGGAGATTCCCTTGTACTACATATTTACTTTGGGGCTACATATTGGTATCCCAAGAGCTTCTCCTGCATATTTATGATTTTGACTACGGGACGATATCCCGGAGATCCTCTTTACATTTTTGTTCAGGACTACAGGACGATATCCTGGGAGATCCCCTATTGCTATCTCTGTGTACCGAATATATTATGTCTATGATTTTACTCTTTATCAAAGGTCAGTGCTTTTAATTATGCTGTCGTACTTCATATTATTTTACCTTGTGTTGTATATATTTATAACTAGTAAGGCCCTGACCTTCCTCATTGCTACTCGACCAAGGTTAGGCTTGGCACTTACTGGGTACCGCTGTGGTGTACTCATGCCCTTTCATGCACATGTTTTTGTGTGCAGATCCAGGTTCTTCGGCTCAGCCATACTATTAGTGAGGCGAGGCATTTCTCATAGACTTGAGGTATATCTGTCGTGTCCGCAGACCGAGTAGTCCTTCTCTATTCTCTCTTTTAGCTATAGACCTTCTGTAATTATTTTGTTTAGACTTCTGGAGTTAGACATTATGTATTTCCTCTAGTTTTTTATTCATGAGATTCCGGGTTTTGGGACCGTTAATATTGGTTGAGAGTGTTGTTATTGTATATGCTGAGCGACATCTTATACTTTTCTATTATATTACCAATAAATTGCTAGTTTCGTTTCTTTGTTTTCCATTTTCTGCAAATTTTAAGGCTTACCTAGTCGTAGAGACTAGGTGCCGTCATGACAGATCACGGAGGGAGAACTTGGGTCGTGACAAGTTGGTATCAAAGCTCTAGGTTTATAGGAGTCATGAATCACAAGCTGGTTTACTAGAGTCCCACGGATAGGTGCGGTGACGTCTGTACTTATCTAGGAGAGGCTATGTAATTGTTTGGAAAATTGTACTTCCTTTGATTTCCTTGTCGTGCGAGATTTTGATATCGAAATTCTATACATATGTCTTCTATTCTCTCACATATGGTATGAAAACGTGCTACCAGAGATGACCAGGCACCCGCGCCCCCTGCTAGAGCCGTCAAAGGTCAGGGACGGGGTAGAGGCGGAGGACGCGCACGTGGTGCAGCCAAATCACCTGCACGAGTTGCCACCGAGGATCCACCAACAGCTTCAGCCGGAGCCTAGACACCTGATACACCTACTACTACTACTATTCCAGCTCTTCAGGAGACCCTTGCACATTTAGTGAGCATGTACACAGCTCTAGCTCAGGCAGGGTTGTTTCCCTTTGCTGCAGCCATATCTATGGCCAGGGGAGGAGCACAAACTCCCGCCGCCCGTACTTCTGAGAAGCAGGTCCAGGTTCATCAGATCCCACAGGTTATATCGGTACTGCCTATAGACCCAGTTCAGCCCTAGGACATGGCAGCAGCTTCAGAGGATGAGCAATGGAGGCTTGAGATGTTTAAGAAGTACAAGCCTCATGTATTCAGTGGTCTAGCATCAGATAAGGATCTAGGGTTTCTTGAGGAGTGCTACCGTATCCTCCGCACTATGGGTATATCAGGATCGAGTGGTGTTTCTTTCACTACTTTCCAGCTTCGAGGAGAAGCCTATGAGTGGTGGCACATTTTTGAGTTGGACAGTCCAGCTAAGGCAGCTTCCCTTACTTGGACTCAGTTTTCAGATATGTTCTTGAGAGAGTTTGTCCCTCAGAGCCTCAGGGACGCATGGTGCACATAGTTTGTGCATTTGCGCCAGGGCACTATGACTATTTCAGAGTGCGCTGTCCATTTCATTGAATTGGCTAGTCGTGCACCAGCCTTGGTTTCTACAGTTCGTGAGAGAGTTCGTCGGTTTATTAAGGGGCTCATTCCCATCATGAGGTCTAGCATGGCTCGAGAGTTGGATATGGATATTTCTTATCAGCAGGTGGTGAGCATTGCTAGGACAGTAGAGGGTATGCATGCTCGGGATAGAGAGGAGAGGGACGCCAAGAGGTCCCGAGAGTTGCGCCATTATTCTAATGCATGTTCCCCAGCTGCAGTTTGTCATGGTAGGGGTTATATAAGTCACACAGTTCATTCAGCTCTTCCATCAGCTAGTGGTATTCCAGCTCCTCTTAGACCTCAAGAGCCTTATTATGCACCTCCAGTATCTAGTGCGCCTTTTGCACGGGGTGCTTTCAGTGGTCAGTCCAGCCGACCTAGCCCGAGCCAGTCACAGCCGCCACATCCTCCCAGAGCATGTTTTGAGTGTGGTGACACATGACATATGGTGAGGGATTGCCCCAGACTTAGAAGGGGTGTACCTCTACAGACTTCTCAGCCACAGCATGCTCTATAGTGTTCCCAGGCTATGATTACAGCACCAGTTGCTACCCCATCCGCTCAGCCAGCTAAAGGTGGAGGTCAATGAGGTATAGGTCACCCTAGAGGAGGAGGCCAGGCAAGATATTATGCCCTTCCTTCCCGTACTGAGATTGTCGTCTCCGATTCATTCATCACAGGTATTGTCCTGGGCTGTCATAGAGATGCATCGGTTTTGTTAGATCCAGACTCCACTTATTTTTATGTGTCCTCTTATTTTGCTCCGCATTTGGGCGTATCTTGGGATTCTTTGAGTTCCCCTATTTATGATTCTACTCATGTGGGAGAGTCCCTTGTTGTAGACCGCATTTAGCAGTCATGTTTGATTGCTCTTGTGGTTTTGAGACCAGAGCTGATTTATTATTGCACAACATGGTAGATTTTGATGTTATCTTGAGCATGGACTGGTTGTCGCTCTATTATGCTATTCTTGATTGTCACGCGAAAACCTTGATAGTTTACCGCGAGTAGAGCGGAGGGGTACTTTAGATCATATTGATGATCTGTTTGACCAGCTACAGGGTGGACGAGTGTTTTCTAAGATTGATTTGCGTTTAGGTTACCATCAGTTGAAGATTCAAGAGCCAAATATCCCGAAGACTTCTTTCATTACTCGGTATGGTCATTACGAGTTCCTTGTTATATCATTTGGGATAACTAATGCCCCAACAGCCTTCATGCATTTGATGTATAGTGTGTTCCGACCATATCTTGACTCGTTTGTCATTGTCTTTATTGATGATATTCTGGTATACTCCCTGAGTCGGGAAGATCATGAGCAGCACCTGAGGACAGTGCTTCAGACTTTGAGAGAAACGAAATTATATGCAAAGTTCTTGAAATGTGATTCTGGTTGGATTCTGTGGCATTGTTGGGTCACGTGGTATCGAGTGAATGGATCAAGGTGGATCCTGTAAGGCCCTGTGAAAATTTCTACTCAAAACCCGAGATCTCTTAGTGCCAAGTTATGAATACGTGTTTGAAAGTCAAGGAATACTGTTTTCCAGAAAATTGCGATTCTGCGGTCGAGAATGCGGTTGCATAACAGCTGTGTGGACCACATAGTCGCCGCAAAGTGAAACAGTGTGTTGGTCAATTTAAGGTCAACTATGCGGTCAATTATGCGATCACATAATCGATATTCGGCCTGTGTAGTCGTCGCAAAATTCCCTTGGAATTTTGTAAGGAGCAGTTCTACGGTGCATTATGCGACCGCAAAACGGGTATGCAGACCGTATTTCT
Source organism: Nicotiana glauca (assembly GCA_026770625.1). Lineage (NCBI taxonomy): Eukaryota > Viridiplantae > Streptophyta > Magnoliopsida > Solanales > Solanaceae > Nicotiana > Nicotiana glauca. The sequence goes on from MU723372.1 coordinate 63,550, forward strand.
GTTGCATATCCAAACAGTGTCTTCAGATTTTGGGGAGCATTTTGCGGTCCATTCTGCGGGCCGCATGTCAGATTTGTGATCTCAAATGCGATCGCATATTTTAGTCGGGCTCCTATTTTTTAATTTTTAAAACCCGACCCATTCCATTAAAAACACCACATCCGACCTTCTCTATGTTATTTCTACTTAAAATAGAGTGAGGGGAGGAGTTCTAGAGAGAGAAGGAGTGACCTTCATCTAATCCCCACCCAACTCTTACCCTAGATTGTCAAGAGAATTGATAGGTATTCACCCTAAAAAGGTAAGAACTTGTTCCATAATCTGTAATTTCGAAATTTCTATTTAAGATAAGTGGTTAGAAATTGAGCTCTAGGGTAAAAAGGGCTAATAACTTTGCATGCATAAGGGATAATGGGGTATGGAGAGAATGCGAACTAAACAGACAACAATTGGGGTATATCATTGTCACACCTCCTTTTTACACACCCCGGAGGGGTATAGTATAAGGGAGTTTTTTCCAACTTAAAATGACAATCAAAACGGGATTATTTATATTAAGAAATTATAGTGGCCACTTGGGATATTTTATGGTGTCCCAAGTCACCGGTTCAAATCCCGAATCGAGGAAAAGGTTGTCTCTGTATTACAGTCCGCGAACCAGAAATTCGAGTAAGGAATTCTATTAACCTGGTGAGAAGGTGTTAGGCATTCCCGAGTTTCGTGGTTCAAGCACGGTCGCTCAACTGTTATAATTGGCCTATTATCTGATTTTAGTACATATTTTAGCCTATGGTTCAATTTTAAACCTTTAACCGCTTTTATTCATTTTTTAAAGAAAATTACAATGTCATTTAAAATATGTCTTGAACCACGTCACATAAATGCGCATGCAGTCCGCAACACATTTTACATAACATTGTTAAGATTTGGATTTGGGTCACATAAATGTGCACCCGAATTTAGGAAGGTAATATTATTAGAATAACGCGCCTAAATCAACTACGCGTCTTAAACTTTGCGAGGACCATGAAATTTTACTAAATGGCATGCCTCCAATTCTAAAGATTTAGATATTCAAGATCAATCAAATGAGGGTCGTGCATTTTGAGATATTATTTGGCACAGCACACCTCGATTCCAATTTTAAAGGGAATTCAAAACTAAGCTTTTGAGGGCCATGGATTATATGATTTTCCCTTATGGCACAACTCAAATCTAAATTCAAAAGGGAGGTTAATTAATTAAAGAAAAGCTTATAGTTATTTCCACGAATATTCATGATTTAAACAATAATGTTTTCAGCAAAAGAAGACTTATTTTAATATACCGTTTCCTTCCTTAATGTAAAAACATATTGGTTGTAACAAAATCTGGCTATTTCTTTTCAAAATTAAGCATCTCAATTAACTCATCAAAGTCAACAAATGCGTAACATATCTTAGGACAACTTAATAATAAAGTTTCATATGTACGACGGACCAAATCATACGACGGATCTTAAATTGAAGTAATTGGAATTTGTTTATTAAGCACGATATCTTAATTACAAGGGTAGAAAAAATTACCTAATACATTAAGTTGCATTCGATGAACAACGAGTCACAAGGCCGATTGATCCATTGTGAATAAACTCGATCAAGATCCAAATGCAAGTAAGGCATAGTAATCCACATATATTTCCATCTTTTAGACAACAAACTCAACTGAACCTCAGATATTTGATATGCCGAAAGGGTAAAAAGTAATTACCTTACCAACAAACTCATATTTGTACACAAATAAAGTATCAGATGGAAACTCAACAAAGTGAATCAAATCAAGATAATCTTAAACTAACAACAGAACAGTAGAACAATTATGAATCGCTCGAAATCATCAAAAAATTATAACAGAGTTAAACATACACGTTCCAGACAAACACCAAAAATAAAACTAAGATTGCTGAAATATTGGTTGAAATGAGAAAGAGAACAAACCCTTTTGCTGAATAATTTTTTTTTTTCAAATGTGAGATTCGAATTGATTTGACCACAACGAGCTATTGACTGAACTATGAACCAATGACCTCGACGTATCAAACCTCGGCAACTCAAACAGAACCTCTAATCCAGACCTTAAAAACTCGCCGGAACCGCGACAAAATGCAACAACAACAACGGCTACTTGTGTGTGTTGCTGCTTAGGATTCAAGAGGGGTCTTCGGTATTTTTTATTTTTGTTGAAGAATAAAGTGAATGATCAGGGGTGGGCGTTGGTTAAGGTGAAGGCTCAAGTTCAGTGGTTGTTTGGGTGGGGGATGTGAAGGAGATGATCCGAAAGGGGGAGTCTCCTCTTTTCACTGTTACGGCCTACTCTACTGATTTTTCAGAATGTATTTTTGTATCTTCTCATTGTAGGCATTTTTTTGGTGTTCTTGCGGCTGAAATTCATGAAGAAGATGAGGGAATTCAGATGCGGAAGGGGGCATTTATGGCTGCCCCTGTTATATCAAGTGTATATCCAGCGTATATAGAGTGTATACAACTCTCTCCTCTTCGGTCTAACATCTGATGTGCGTGAATTTTATGGAGGGGTGAGGGTTTTGAGTGGTAGACAAGTGGGGGACAAGGAGTGGAGAACAATGGAGAGTGGAGTATTGTGTGAGGAAAGTGGGGAAAGTGGGTTGTGGGTGGGGAAAGTGAATAGTGAGTGGGAATAAATTCAAACATGGTTAAAAATTAGGTGTTCACAATCATTGAAGAAATTTCTTTCAAAAAGGATCCAAGATCACAATGCATCCCTAATGATTGATAATATGCTCAAACGACCTAGAATCCTAATCTTGTCCCTAATTCTTGGTTCAATTTGTAATTCTTATACAGTAGATCGAAGTGCTAAGAGATACGAAATTCTGTAGGGATTAAGGAAAGCTATATTGAGGTATGTATGGCTAAAAACCCGTCTTTTAGAAATTGAGCTTCATCGGTGTTTGTGTGAACACGGTAAGGTTAAAGTTAAATTGTTGGATTGATTGTTATTTTACATGAATTGGTATTGTAACCTTATATGCGTGAAAGATGTGTCTCAACATGATCAATGTGCTATCTTGATAACTTGAAAGGGGCAAAACATATTATGTATTGAAATGCTTAGACCTTAAATTTAGATTGAAGTTGCATTGTTCTGCCATTTACGTGAAGTCTTATCTATGCTTATAATTTAAATTGCTCTTGTGTGCACCTACTGTCCTAAATTTCAAAGCTAATATTGAAATTGGAAACGATGTAAAATGCAGCCTACTGCCAAGAATGATGTGATATGTTTTGGCCCCAAGTGCCTACGAAATGATATATGTGAAACGAATTGATTAATGAGAAGGGAACAATGCCTTGGTAAGGTGGCCTAACCGATAAGGCCGAGATCGAACTCCGTTCAAGATAGCGGTGGTATTGTGAATGAATTCCAAAAAAAAGGAAAATGAGATTGCGATTGAAGTTTATGTCTCAAATGAGGCAGCCTAGCTGATCGGGTCGATATCGGACTCCGCTTAAGTTAGCGGTGGCATTGTGAACAAATGATGAATAGTGTGAAATTCCCCAAACTAAAAGATATGGAAAAATGATGTGGAAGTTGTATCATTCTTTTCTTTGATAATGTGGTGATCGTTTAAAGTTTTGAGTTATACTTGTGATTTCTTATTCTTGTATGAAAGTTCTTTCAAACTAGATGGTGTTTAGTTATACATACTAGTGCTATTCGATGGCACTAACTTCCTTTTTGTTTGGGGCGCTACGTCTTTAAATGGATGTAGGTATTTCTATAGTAGGCATAGTTGGTCGCAGCTAGTGCCACATCATCCTTTCAGCTGACTTGGTGAGCCCCACTTTGTTTCGGGGTCCTGTTTCATCTGTTTATCATGTATTTTGTATTTGAGGTATAGGCGAAGCCTTGTTACCAGCATTTCCATATTACATTACTCTTAAGTTGTGTTTAGAGGCTTCGTAGACAGGTTGTGGGTAGTGTTGGGTATTGGAATTAAAGTAGAAATATTGATGTTTGGCAAAGGTTTATAAAACTTGTAACATTTTGATAATTAGGATTTAAGCCACTAATGGAAATGAAATGGAAGTTGTTAATGAAATACTTACTAAGTTTGATTAATGGAGTCCATCTCCTATTTATTCATGAATTAGTTTGGGTAGAATGAAACCTAACAGGCTTGCTCAGTCGGGTTTACTTGGTTAAGCACCGGTCGTGCTTCTTGGTTTTTGGGATGTGACAGATCTCAAGAAAGTGGAAGCAGTTCAGAGTTGGCCCAGACCATCCTCAACTACATATATCCGTGGTTTTCTTGGCCTGGCGGGTTATTACCATCGATTTGTTGAGGGATTTTCATCTATTGCAGCACCTCTAACCAAGCTGACCTAGAAGGCTGCTCCGTTCCAATGGACGAAAGAGTGTGAAAAGAGCTTCCAGAAGCTCAAGACAGCTTTGACTACAACCCCAGTATTGATATTTCCTACAGGTTTTGGGTCTTATACTATTTATTTTGATGCCTTGAGAATTGGCCTTAGAGCGGTATTAATGTAGAACAGTAGGGTAATTGCCTACTCATCCAGACAGTTGAAGGTACATGAGAAGAATTATCCTGTCTATGATCTCGAGTTAGCTGCTATTGTTCACCCCTTGAAGATCTGGCACCATTATTTGTACGGTGTTCCTTGTGAGATCTATACTAATCACCGGAGTTTGTAGCATTTGTTCAAGCAGAAGGACCTTAATTTAATCTAGAGGAGGTGGTTAGACCTGCTGAATGACTATGATATCACTATCTTGTATCACTCGGTCAAGGCCAATGTGGTGGCCTATGCTTTGAGTCGTCGGGCGAAGAGTTTGGGGAATTTGTCTTATCTGCCAGCAGCAGAGAGGCCCATGGCAATGGATGTTCAGGCCTTAGATAGCCAGTTTGTGAGATTTGATCTTTCAGAGCCCACTCGGATTCTAGCTTGTGTGATTTCTCGGTCTTCCTTATTTGATCGTATCAGAGAGCGTCAGTATGATGAACCTCAGTTGCTCGTCCTAAGGACAAGGTTTTGAATGGTGATTTCATAGATGTAACTATTGGTGATGATGGGGTATTAAGGACGTAGGGTCGGATATGTGTACCCAATGTTGATGGGCTTCGGGAGTTGATTCTAGAGGAGGCCCATAGTTTGTGGTATTCTATCTATCCTGGTGCCGCGAAGATTTACCAGGACAACACTATTGGTGCAGGCGGATGAATAAGGATATAGTTGGGTTTGTAGCTCGGTGCCTCAATTGTCAGCAGGTAAAGTATGAGCACCAAAGACCCGGTGGGTTGTTTCAGCAGAGAGAGATTTCGGAGTGGAAGTGGAAGCGGATCAGCATAGACTTCTTAGTTGGACTCCCACAGACTTTGAGGAAGTTCGATGCCATTTCGGTGATTGTGAATCGACTGACCAAGTCTGCACGCTTCATTGTTGTGTGTACTATCAATTCTTCGGAGTGGTTGGTGAAGATTTATATTTGGAAGATTGTTCGTTTGCATGGTTTTCCAGTTGCCATCATTTCAGATAGAGGTACTCAGTTCACATCACGAATCTGGAGGGACATATAGCATGAGTTGAGTACTCGGGTGGAGTTGTGCACATCATTTCACTCCCAGATTGACGGACAATTTGAGCGCAGTATTCAGATTCTTAAGGATATGCTCTGTGCATGTGTGATGGAGTTTGGAGGTTCTTGGGATCAGTTCTTTCCACTGGCGGAGTTTGCCTACAACAACAATTATTAGTCCAGCATTCAGATGGCACCGTATGAGGCCTTGTGTGGTAAGTGGTGTAGATCCCATGTGGGTTGGTTTGAGTCGGGTGAGGCTAAATTATTGGGCACAGACTTGGTTCATGATGCCTTAGATAAGGTTAAGGTGATTTAGGATAGACTCCGTACAGCCCAGTCCAGACAGAAGAGTTATGCGGACCGGAAGGTTCGTGATGTTTCCTATATGGTTAGAGAGCGGGTCTTTCTTCGAGTTTTGCCTATGAAGGGCGTTATGAGATTTTAGAATAGGGGGAAATTGAGTCCGAAGTTTATTGGTCCTTTTGAGGTATTGAGACGTGTTGGGTTATCTCCCAGCTAGGCAGGAGTTCATTCTGAATTTCATGTTTCGATGCTCCAGAAGTATCATGGTGATCCGTCGCACGAGTTGGATTTCAGTTCCGTCTAATTAGACAAGGATCTATCTTATGTTAGCAGCTAGTGGTGATATTAGACAGGCAGGTTCGAAAGCTGAGGTCAAAGAACATTGCAGTAGTGAAGGTTCAGTGGCGAGGTCAGCCGATCGAGGAGGCGACTTGGGAGAGCGAGCAGGATATGCGCAGCCGTTACCCTTATCTTTTCACCACTTCAGGTATGTCTCTATGCTCGTTCGACGATGAACAAAATTTTTAAGAGGGGGAGGATGTAACGACCCGGCCGATCATTTTAAGAATTAATGCCCCAATACCCTATTAAATGTTTTCCACGTGTTTGTTTCTGCTATTGTGAGTTGCCGAGAGGATTCATTTTGAGTTTCTGCATGTTTTGGGACACTTAGTCCCTCAATGAGAGCTTAAGCTTTAGAATTTGGACCGGAGTTAGAGCAGTGTGAAGACGGGCTCAAAATGGAATTTTGTCGATTCCGTTAGCTCCATTGGGTGATTTCGGGCTTAGGGGCGTGTTTATATTTTCTTTTGGAGGTCCGTAGCTTATTTAGGCTTGAAATGCCGAAAGTTGATTTTTTGAAGTTTCCGGATCGATAGTGATATTTTGATATCGGGGTCGGAATCTGATTCCAAAAGTTGGAATATCTCATGTTGAATGTAACTTGTGTGCAAAATTTGTGGTCAATCGGACTTGGTTTGGTTGGTTTTGGCATCGATTGTAGGATTCTTGAAATTTCAAGTTCTTTAGGTTAGGATTGGTGGGTGATTCATGGTTTTAGCGTTGTTTGATGTGATTCAAGGGTTGGACTAAGTTTGTATGATGTTTTAGGAATGGTTGGCATGTTTGGTTGAGGTCCCGGGGGTTTCGGTTGTGTTTCGGATGCTCAACAGGTCATTTTTGGGCTTAAAGAAGTGGCAGATTTTCTACTGTTGTGTTGCAGAGAAAACCTTCATTGCGTTAGCGAGAGGGATCTCGCATTCGCGTAGACCTTCGGGGTGAGGCAGCTGATATCTCAGCACTATTTTTCTGGCTCCTCTTGCTTCCCCAAAAACTGAAGGTTCTTCAGTTTGTCCTGCAAAGAGACATGAGTATGTGCTGACAAAATTTTCATCTCTGAAACGAGTTGGCTTTACAATAGTTCTTTTTGGTCTTCCTAAAACATTTGAATCACCTCCTTGCTGAGTTTCATTTCTTTGAGTTCTCGGGCTCGCCCTTTCTCTTAGCTCCTCGATAACTGCATTATCTAATGAAGTGCCTGTGATGGGCAGATTTGATGCTTCAAAGTTCAAGGGTTTTGAACCTCCCCCTTCTTCTGCAACTCCATAATACAAAGAGATCTCATCAAATATGGCATCCCTTGAAACAACAAAGAGATGAGTTTTAGGATCCATACACTTCCAGCCCTTTTCCTTTTATCATATCCAATAAAGATGCATTTTCTTGGCTTGACATCCAACATGCTCCGTTTAGAATCCAAAATGTGAACATAACAAATACATCTAAAAACACTGAGGTGGTTCACGCTAGGCTTTTCTACAAACATTAATTCATAGGGAGACTTTATATTTTTTGGAGAAAGCGGCATCCTGTTAATCACGTACGCTGCACATTTCATACCTTCAACCCATAAGGCTGTAGGTAAATTCTTGGCATGAAGGCAATTCTTACATGTCTCAGTTAAGTGTCAGATCTTCCTTTCAACCACTCCATTTTGTTGTGGCGTATTAGCGTATATAAGCTCTCTTTTAATGCCATGCTGACGACAAAAGGAAAGAAACTCATCTGATGTAAACTCACCGCCATTATCAGTTTGCAACCATCTTATTTTGGAATCGAGTTCACCTTCAAATGTTTCTTTGAACTCCACAAACTTTCTGAAAACTTTTGACTTGTGCTTCACAAAATAAACCCAAATGAAACTATTAAAATCATTAATGAAAATTAGCATATAAGAATAGCCTGAAAATGAAGGAGTTCTCGTTGGCCCGATCAAGTCATTGTGAATAAGTTCTAGTGGGGCATTGCACCTAGACAAGGATCTGTCAAATGGAAGATGATGTGCCTTTCCATATTGACATCCTTCACAAACCTCTCCTCCACAAAAATTCTTATGTTAGGTAAACCTTTTACTAGATTCAACATTACCATGGCTTTTAATTTATCCATGCTTAGATGTCCAAGTCTAGCATGCCAAAGATGTGTATTATCATTGCTACTCATCTTCTCAATAGATGAATTAGAGGCAGATATGACATATAAATCGTTAACTCTCTTACCTGAGTGAATGATATCTGCCTTGAGCACCTTGATATTTCGGAAGAACTTCACATCACGTGGGCCAAATAGCAAATAGTGTCCAGCATCTACAACATTTGGAACTGAAAATAGATTTTTCTTCATACCTGGAACATGAAAGACATTATTGAGGGTGATAGTGTCTTTTTGCTTCTCGTTGATCACACTAGTGCCTTCCTTCTCCCCACTATGGACAATATTATCTGTTGTAACAATGACATCATGTCTGTTGTATTCGCGAAAGGTGGAGAATTTGGATTGATCTCCAGTGAGATGGTTCCCACATCCTGGATCCACAATCCAGCCTCTTTCAAAATTTATGGAAACCATGGCATTTATTGCTCGAGTCTCGTCTACGAAGCACTTTCCCCAGTCTTCTTCTTTTTCATCTTCTTCGGCAACTTTCTTTGTTTTAGCCATATTTCTCTCTTTGACTCGATAATATCGTTTTATATGCCCGACATTGCCACAATGGTAACATTTTAAAAGTTTTTTACTATTACTAGAAGACTCCCCCTTCTTTCCTGGCGAGCATGAAGCACTTGAGGCTTGAAAGTGCATGCTGTCTCTTGATTTTCCTTTGTAGTTTCTCTTATCGGCGACAAGAGCATTTCCTACCCCTTATTTGATAGATACACTAGCCATCTGTTTGGCTAGTAGCTCTTGTGACGACATCGAATTCTCAAATTCTTCGAAAGATGGTTGTTGAACCCATCCTTGAATCGATGTAACAAAATGGAATATATTCTGTCTTTAAACCACGAATAATGATTCTTCTTATTCGTGCTTCAGAGATAGCCTTGTCCAGATTCAATAGAGAAATTTTTGAACATAGATTTTTAACTTTCAAGAAATACTTGGCGATAGAGAGATTACCTTGAGAGGTGTTAGCTAACTCATTCTCCAAAATTTCTAGCCGAGCTTCATCCTTCTTGTTGAACAGTCGATCGAAGGTCCTCCATATTTCATGAGTTAATTTACACCTTATAATATGATTAAATAAATTAGGAGAGATAGACCTCTTTAGGATAAAATCCACCTTAGCATTAATCTGCTACCGCTTCTTACGCGCATTGCTATTTTCCGGTGCGTTAGTAGGAGGACTTATGTTACTCCAACTGACAACTTCCCACAAATCCTCACCAACAAGGTATGACTCCATATAACACTTCCATACCTTGTAGTTGGACTGGTTCAATAACTCTATCCCCAGTCCGTTAGCACGACCACCCAATTCCATTTAAAGAAACTAGTTGAATCAAGCACTAACACGACCTTGAAATCATGAAGCCTTTACCACTATATCATGTAAAGAATAGCAGAAGAAAAGTATTATTTGGAAACCTTCTGCTAGCCCAAGATCATTAAATAATATTGGAGTATTCAACTAAAGAAGAGGAAGCTAATGGACTAAGTTTGTATTATGTTTTAGGATTGGTTGGGAGGTTTGATTGAGGTCTCGGGGGTCTCGGGTGTGTTTCAGATGCTCAACGGGTCATTTTTAGACTCAAAGAAGTGGCAGATTTTCTACTGTTGTGTTACAGAGAAAACCTTCATTGCGTTAGCAAGAGGTGTCTCGCGTTCGCATAGAGCAATAGGGTGAGGCAACTGAATTTTGCTTCGCATTCGCGATGATGCTCCCGCGTTCGCGAAGGTGTGGACCCTTTAGCTTTCGCGTTCGCGACATGGTCCTCGGGTTCGCGTAGGGTCTACCCGTGTAAGCTACATGTTCGTGAGTGGACCCTCGCATTCGTGAAGGAGGAAAATTAGCCGGTGGATTTTGTGGATCGCGTTCACCACAATGGACTCGCGTTCACGAAGAAGAACGCGTCTGGGCAGAGCAATATGTAGGCGATTAGGAATGTAAGAGAATTCTCGTCACCTTCTCACTCCCGTTTTCTTATCCTTACTCCTGTCTATCTAAAACTTTGTCGCTCTACCATACTTTAGCTTGTGACCCACATATATCTATTTATACTACAGCAACCTGATGATGCCCAAATCCACTACTAAAAAGTAAATGGACGGTCACATGCAATATAATATACCCAACTATGAGTCGGGGTCGAATCCCACAGAGAACAATATGTAGGCGATTAGGAACGTAAGAGAATTATCACATGTCATACAATGCCAAACACTTAGAATTTGTTTTGACAAAATATGTATACCTAAATATGGAAATGTAAACTAACCTAGAAAGCAAGTTAAATGATCAACGACTACAAGTATGGATGCATCGGGAATTACACTCAAGTAACGATCCAGTGTATTTCATGATTTTACAAATATGAGCGAGTTTATGTCAATTAGCCATGGGTAATAATTCTATATTAGATTCTTCCAACGACTAATAAGACTTCCCAATTGAATTATACCTAAAAAAATTAAGAGATTAAGCACACCCGGATATGTCTACAAGTAGTTCAATCCTATCCCTAGGTAGAATCTATAAAATGAGGGTTAAAGCCTCAATTTCTTATTAATTAATCTTTCCCAACCTCAAATAATCTTTTCCAAAATTAATTCGGAGTTAATGGGCGAGTCCTAGGGTTAGCTAATCTCTTTGGAAGCATTAAAGAACAAGAATAATTAAAGAAACAATAACTCACTTCATAAAAGATAAAAAAAAATCATTCAATACATAAGCACAACAAGGTATTTAATTCACACTTTAAATATGATTATTTCCATATACAAGATTGAACTGTTGGATACAATACTACACACTTAGATATTCAATACAAAGTAAGGAAATGAAGAATTGAGTACAAAGGAGTAAGAAGTTCTTAACAACAATATTCAAATCTTCAAAACTCAAGTGTAAGTGTATAAACCCTAGCTTCCAACCTTGTTCTCTCTAGCCGTAAGACTAAAAACTAAGCCAAAATATATGTTCCCAATAGGTTTGGTCGTGTATTTCTGGGTTTGGAATTTGACAAAATGTGAAATGTCAATCCAGCCCAGTTTTGATGCTCGTTGACCGCACCTGCGGAAGAATTCTCGCAGGTGCGGCTCCGCATAAGCATAAATTCTATCGCAGAAGCGAAACATCACATAAACTTCAGGAATTGCAGATGCGGGCTACCAAGTGCAGATGTGCAATTGCAAAAGTGGTAATCTGACCGCAGATGTGGTTTCTTGTAAAGTCGCTTATCTTCGCAGATGCAGGCCTATTTACTAAGAAGTGGGGTCGCTTCTGCGACCAATCTTCCACAGAGCGGAATCACTGGGATGTTTTGTATGGTTTTCACCCTTTTTTGCTCAATTCCACTCCAATTGTATTAAAATCACTTCATGGCATTATTTACCTAAAAATCCAACAATGCACACCATAAACGACCTCATATTATAGTTAAAGTACATAAAAACTAAAGAAAAGAGACTAGAATGAGTGGTAAAATCACCACTGATCATGAGGCGAATTTTGGTGAGATTTTTGGAGGAAGGTTGTGGGTAATGATTCATAACTCCGTTTTGCTTATAACCTATTAATCTATACATTAATTCATCATCTAATTTTGGATTTGGGGCGAGAAATTGGAAAAATTTGAGAAAAGTTCTTAGTCCTAATTTTGGGGTGTTGATCAAGATTTTGGTATCGGATTGGAGCAATTTTGGTATGGTTAGACTCGTGAGTTAATGATTGTTCATAATCCATAATTTTTACCTGATTTTGAGATGTGGGTCCGGGGAGGATTTTTGGACATTTTTCTATTTTCTTATCTTAGCTTCGATTCCTTTGGCTTAATTCATTGTTTGTAGTAAAATTACATTTTGAAGTTTAATTGATTAGATTTAGGCCACTCGGAGTTGGATACTCATGGCAAGAGCGTGGTTTCGGGTTAATTTTGAGCTGGTTCGAGATAAGTGGCTTGCCTAACCTTGTGTGGGGGAACTCCCTATCTGGTATTGTTGTTATATGAGTGCCATGTACATGAGCTGATGAGTGCGTACACGTGCTAATTATTAAAAAAACTGCTTTCATTAAGTAAATATCTATATTTTCTTGTAATTGAGAAATACTTGTACTTGAAGTCTCTTGTTTAGTTTAGGAAAAGCATGCTTATGTGATTTAGTTGTCTTACCTGTTTTAACTACTTACCTGTATTCTGTGCATCATGTTTAGAGTAGAATTCCTGTTTATTCTTGAACAGAACTGTAAATTCTTTTCTTGAGACTGTTATGTGTTTACTTTGGGACTACGGATTGGTATTCCGGGAGATCCCCCTGCACGTTTACATTTGGGACTATGGGTGGCACCCAAAAGATTCTCTTGTACTGGATATTTACTTTAGGACTACAAATTAGTATTTCGGTAGCTTCCCCTGCATATTTATGATTCAGACTACGGAACGATATCCCGGTAGATCCTCTGTATATTTACGTTTGGGACTACGGGACGATATCCTTGGAGATCCCCTGTTGCTAATTCTGTGTATTGAGTATATTTTGTCTGTGATTTTACTTTTTATCGACCGTTAGTGCTTTTAATTATACTGTCGTACTTGTAGTATTTTACCTTGTCTTGTATATATTTATAACCAGTAGGTCTCTAACCGTCTTTGTCATTACTCAACCGAGGTTAGGCTTGGCACTTAGTGGGTTCCGCTGTGGTGTACTCATGCCCTCTCCTGCAGATATTTTTCGTGTGCAGATCTAGGTTCTTCGGCTCAACCATACTATCACTAAGGCGCGGCTATTCTCAGAGACTTCGAGGTATATCTTCCACGTCCGAAGACCGATGAGTCCCTCTCTGTTCTCTCTTTTATCTATAGACCTTATGTAATTATTTTCTTTAGACTTTTGGAGTTGGACATTATTTATTTCCTCTAGTTTGTGGTTCATGAGATTTTGAGTTTTGGGAGTGTTAATATTGGTCGAGAGTGCTATTATTGTATACGCCGAGTGACATCTTATACTTTTCTATTATATTTCCTATAAATTTCTAGTTGTGTATCTTTGTTTTCCTTTTTTCGCAAATTGTAGGGCTTACCTAGTCGTAGAGACGAGGTGCCGTCACGATAGTTGACGGAAGGAGAACTTGGGTCGTGACACCTTTCTTTCTCTAGCATGAATTCCAAACAAGTTTCCTTCCAAGTGTGATTGAGATAAGTAGAACCTCATAGATGATTTATTCGTGTGTTCATGATTCCATGAACATTCTTTTTGTACTGCCCCAATAAGATGAGTATCATATAATTATTGGTAGTATCGTGCTTCTCCCGTAAAGTGTATATTACCTATAGCGGCACTATTAAAAAGACTTTCGTAATTCGATTGATGTTAGCTAGAACTTTATGTGCTTTCTATTTGTTGTATGTTATGATAGACAATACGAATAGTTCCACCGGCCTGGTACTTACAAGCATACTAGCTTGGAATATACAAGTTTGATAACCTACTATTTACAAACTCTCTAGCCTGGGAGATATCGACTCGATAGTTGAGAAAGTACATATTCACTAATCTGATGTGTACTTGTTGCTATATGGCTTATGATGGTTGGTTTATTTTTGAGAAGATTTTGGTTTGAATTGGAACACTTAGTTCCAAGGTTAGAAGCTTAAGTTATAAGAGTTGACCACGGTTTGACTTTATGAATGAAACTAGAATGGTATTTGGATAGTTCCAATAGGTTCGTATAGCAATTATGGACTTAGGAGTATGTTCGAAATTAATTTCAGAGGTTCCTAGGATGTTTTGCCTCTTTTTGCTCAAAGTTGGCAAATGGAAGGTTCAGAAATTTCATAAGTTTCACCATGGTTTGTAGTTATTGGGCTCGAATTGTTAATTCGGGACTTGAAATAGTTTGTTTTATTATTTTAACCTTGTGTGCAAAGTTTAGTGTCATTTCAAGTTGCTATCACGATCCAAAACCACCAAACTGTCATGATGTTGACTAATGAACATGCTAGGCAAGCCGAGCATAACAATAACGAATCATAATAATAGAAATGACAAAAATAATACATGTTTAAAGTCATCAACATAATATAATAGTGTCGATACATAATAAAACTACCCATAATTGGTAAATACAAAAATCATGAGCTCTAAAATGAAAATATAAGTTTGAAATGCCAAATATCAATACCGTTTGAATGAAAGACAACAGAACAAAATGAAAAGAGACGCCAAGACTTCGGTCGAGATGCAGCTCTACCTCGTCTCTCCAAAGATAACTCAACTATAAGCCTCAGCTACTGGTGGCTCGGTCCAACACCTTGATCTGCACAGTTATGTGCAGAGTGTAATATGAGTACAACCTAACACATGCACTAATCAACAAGTATCATAACTATCCTCGGCGAGGTAATGAAGCAAGATTTATAAATGATACTCGCTAACCACATGTACAACTTATAGTTCCAATAAGTACAAAACAATGATATTATCAAGTCATGAATCAAATATAAAAACCACCTTGGTGAAAATGATAACTTAATGTGCTCTTCGAAATCAACAATCCAATATATAAAGAAGATATGCTTACAAATAAGGAAAACAACCAAGGAAATGGCAAGTAAAGATGAAATGCAATAACCAAATCAAACACTGACCAGCTATTCCTCAGAATTTCCATAACCGAACCAAGCAGCTAACCAGCTTTCCTCAAACCGCATGTACACTATCAAGAAGGAACATGAGAGGGTGACCCTAGGTGGATGGATCCATATCGACACGTTGCACGATGTAGTCGCATGCTATAAATACCAACATCGTGATCACATGCTAAATATCACAATTCTCCCGGCATGGTCAGAGGCTCAATATCACTTGCGGAAACTAAAGGAAAACTTTTCAGTAATTGATCTAGGATTAGATTATTATATTACAAAGTTTAGTAATGAAGATAGCATGCCTAAAGTCCTTCACAATGGTCCCTGGTTCATCTTTGGTCATTTCCTATCCGTTCAAAAATGGGTACCTAATTTTATTGCCTCAAAAGCTAAGATATCACTAGCTGCTATATGGATATGCCTACCACAATTGCCAATAGAATTTTATGATGGTCAAGTACGCACAAAAGTTGGCAACAAGATTGGCAAACTGCTAAAAATTGATGCATGCACCTCTTCCACTCTAAGGGGTCGTTATGCTAGGCTATGTATTGACCTTCTATTGGAGGTCCCTGTTGCACCGTTAATTTATATTGGACAACATAAATAGGAAATTCATTATGAAGGGGTGAATTTCCTATGCAAAAATTGTGGTAAATTAGGGCATTCAATGGACTCATGCAAACGATGCAAAGCAAAAGAGCAAATCATTCTTTCCATAAGGGAACAATGTCACTAGCCAATCCAAAAACACTTCAAACTATAGCATGCACAAAGGATCTTTACTACAAAAAGAGGTTGCCTGACACACTGTTACTTTCCCTAAGAAACGAAAGGTTGTGTACAAGCCAAAAACGCAGCAAAACAACACTGGTAAGACAATGGTTCCACTATTCCATACCCCATGTAAGTCTTCCCTCCCCCGTAAGCCAAAATGTTAATCTTAATGGGAAAATTACTTCTCCTTTTTTAGATGCTGAAAAGTCTAACTAAAATAATAATAACATTGCCACAAATAATTCGTTCGAAGAATTGGACACTCCACCTAACAACACCAATGCAAACACAAATAGTCTAGGAAGTATCGACACTTCTTGCATGGCTATTGATGTGGTAGTCAATGAGCCAATGGACTTACATTTGGCAGACTCTAAAGCAAACCAATTAACGACATGCATCTTAATAATTACACCCCTATGACTAATGGTGCCCTAACACCCTCTAAGTCCAAACATATTTCTCACTCAAATTATACTAAATACATGAACACTACCCAATCCCTCACTAATGAGGATTTATCTTCGTACATGGAGAGTAATTCTCCACATCGACCATCAATCCACGTGGACAAAGAATTGACTTCCCAGCCCAAATGGCCAATGAAACCTACCATATTTCCCTAAAAAATCCAAGCTAAATCTTTCTAATACCACTGCCCCAAGTAACGTAAAAGATATCTCAACAGATATCATCACTGCCAGTCTTTCTAACTCGGGTACTCACAATAAAAACCTAGATAACTCCCCTACTAGCATTCGTACAAACCCTACCCCTCATTTCGACATTGCCAAGAATCCCAATAACCTAGAGAAGAAGATATCGTTTAGTGCAAATACAAAGGCACCAACGAGCCCTAAACATGTCCAACCCATCCTTCTACCAAATCAAGCGGGCAATCAAACATTCTTCATACAACCACCAATACCACAAGATCACCAACCTCTTTCATAGGTTGAACAAGCGCGCATGGGCCATAAAATAACATTCAGCATGGTCCTCAATGGATAGGAAACGATCATTGTGCTCCATAACTCTCACTTCGTAGCACAACTAGTTTTGGAGGGGATGAACATGGCTATGAAAAACTATTTCAATCATGTGTGGATGAACAACATCCTTCACCCACTAGCCATATCCCTGAACCTAAGTCAGGCTCAAGCCATGAGAAATCGTTGGAGTCTACCACTTCACTTCAATCCTATCCAATCTCAATAAATTCCAATCCATCTCCCCTTCTTTCCTCTAGGGGAGTTCAACAACATGAATCCCATATTCATCCTTTGGACGACTCCATTCAACACTGTAGCTCCACAATACAACTCCATCATATAGCCACCACCCCATGCACAACCTACACAACATGCACAACCTCCACCTCCACAGGATCCCCATGGACCACCTCAGATCTCTCAAATGAACCCCAGGCTCAGGTCCCTCCCAATGCACCAAAACCAGAAAACATAGAGATGGAGGAGGAGGAAGAAGTAAATCTACTGGATCAGGACAAGTCCTAGAGTTTTCAAGAATCAACGAGGTAAAAGTATGCCACTTCAGTCACCAAAGAGAGAAAAGATATGTACTAAGCTGCCCAGCAGCACTGTATAAATTTTCAGTGGATGTGAGGCCCCCTTAGGATCCAACAGTGGGAAATCATGCAATGATCTTAGTTCCACCATTAAGGAAGAATCCAGTTCCTCAAACCTAGAGGGAAAATGGGACAACAAGCAACCATGCAAACATGTATAGGCCTACAAATATCGTAATCTGGAACATCAGGGATGGTAACAATAAGAATTTTTGGGTCAATTTTTGAGAGATGTTGGACACCCATAGACCTTGCATAGTTACTCTGTTAGAAACTAGAATGGACAGTCATATGTCCCTTCTATGTGATTTTGAGTTTTCATAAATGATTGAAGTTCCTAGTGATGGTCAGTCCGGTGGAATTGTGCTTTTATTGGATGCTAATGTTGTCAAGGTTCATGACTTTGTTAGGAACAACCAAGAAATACATGCCACGATTGAGGTACTCCCTTTAAAAACTACTTGGCTTTTTTCTTCCGTTTATGCTAGTACTAAGCTCTATAAAAGTATTGAAATGTGGAATAACATAGAAAAGATTAGCAATAATTTTAAGGGTCCTTGGTTACTGGTGGGTGACTTCAATGATGTTCTTACTTCAAGTGATAATTTTGGAGGTAACTCCATAAATCGTAGACGTAGAAAAACAATGTGGAATAGTATTAATCATTGTAATCCTTTAGATTAGGGCTACAAGAGTTGTAAATACACATGATTTAACCATAGAAAAAAATCTAATGGTTTAATTATATAACGACTAGATAGAATATTTTTCAACAAAGACTAGATTGATCTATACCGTAAGGCTATGGTCATTCACCTTCCAAAAACTCATTCCGGCCATAATCCCATTCTAATTTATCTAAACCCTAGGAATGGAAAGAGTAGAAATAAGCCTTTTCGTTTGGAAACTATTTGGTGTAGGCATCAGAACTTTATTAATATTGTTAAACAATGTTGGTTAGGGAAAAACTTAGTTGATGCCAAAGATCTCTTCACTAAGGAGGTCATAAATTGGAAAAATACTACGTTTGGGGATATCTTTAAAAAAAAGAGGCAAATCCCAGTGTGACGACCCGACCCGTCGTCTCATGAGTTACCGCTCCATTTTTTCTATTTTCAGCTTCTTTATGCTTCATTTTCCATATATTGTGTAATAGAGTTGAGTTGGAGTGGTTTTGATAAGAAATGAGACACTTAGTCTCTCTTAAGAAGGCTTAAATTTGAAAAGGCAACCGGACATTGACTTATGAGTTAGAGGGCTTGGATGTGAATTCCGATGGTTCGGTTAGCTTCGGGAGATGATTTGAGACTTAGGAGCGTGATCGGAATTGATTTTGAAGACCCGGTGTAGAATTAGTCGGAATGGAATTTCGAGAGTTGTTGTAGCTTCGTTATGTGATTTAGGATATGTGTGCAAAATTTCAGTTATTCGGACGAGGTTTGGTTGGTTTTTTTATCAAAAGCGTGTTTCAGATATTTTAGAAGAACATAGGCTTGAATTTGAGGTAATTTGATGGTTTTGGTGTTGTTTGAGGTGTTTTGATGATTGAAACGAAGTTGAATAATGTTTTAGGATGCGTTGGTGCTTTTGGTTGAGGTCCCGGGGGCCTCGGGTGTATTTCGGGTGAGTTTTGAGCGAGTACGGACATCACGGAACTTAGAAATTTGATGGGGCAGTCATTTTCGCGCGGGGTGCGCTAGCCTTGTGCTGGGCGCGTAAAAGTGACCACGGTTGCGGTCATGAAGATTTGCAAGTCTTCGGTCCACCTTCGGAAGCTCATATCTTTGGATCTAGAAGGACTTTTGAGGTGATTGAAAAACAAAAGTTGTAGCCCTTCGTGTCTAGTTTCTAGAAATGTAAAGATATCATAATTCGGACATCTGTAGCGAATGTTATGGCAAAATACTAAAGCCTGGCATTGCAGAGAAAACCTACGTGGTCGCGATCATATTTGCGCTGACCTTGCTGGTTTCGCGCGGTCGCGGTCGTTTTTGTGCGGCCCGCAGAGATGGAAATCTGGGGGTTACTGTATAAATACGAGGTTTTGGGTTTTATTTGATATTTTACCCGTGAGAGCTCGGATTTTGGCTATTTTTCAAAGGTTTTTCAAGAAATTCATCGAGGTAAGTGATTCTAACTCAGATTTGGTTAGAGTACATGAATCTATCATTGAATTCATCATTTAATTCGTGATTTGAGATGGAATTTGGGAAGAAAATTGTGGAATCTTTAAAAAAACATAAAATGATAATTTGAGGGACCAAATGGTATTGGAATTGGATAATTTTCATATGGTTACACTCGTGGGGAGATAAGGAACCCGTTGGTGTAAAAATTTCTGAGTTTCGAGACGTGGGCCCGGGGCGAGAATTTTTTCAAATTTGTGAATTTTGATATTTTTCGATTGCTTTCGATTGGGTATTGTCCCTTTAGCATAATGCAACATATTCGTTGTGATTTTGGGCAGATTCATCGCACGAGGAGGCCAATTCGAGAGGCAAGGGCATAGTGAGCTAGACTTTTGGCCATCTTGAAGTGAGTAACGAATGTAAATGATGCCCTGAGGGTTTGAAACCCTGGAAATTTCATATCGTAACGTTATATTGAGGTGACTTACACGCCGGATAATGGGCGTGGGGTAGAGCACCGTTGGGGATTATAACTTGGTCTGTCCCGCTTAATTAAAATACTACCAAATTGCTTGAACCTTAGTGGATATTTTTATAAAATTGGATTAATTATTATAATTTGGCCTCATGCCAACTGATTGAATCTTTCAGGGATTGTTTGTAATGGTTTCTTACCATATTTTTATATAATTGATCTTAGTCCAAGGTTTTAAATATTGTTTTGCAAACTCAGCCATCTTTCTAAGATCTGAAAACTTAAATGATATTTCTAAATGATATTTTGGGCTGAGAACTATTGTTTTACAATGGACAATGGGCTTATGATGATTTCTGTACTGAGCATGGATCGGGATGCGCGCCGCAGCAGTGTTACATTGATATTGAGGCCGAGAGCCTGGCTGATTACATTGATATTGAGCCTGAGAGCCTGGTTGACTACATTGATATTGAGGCCGAGAGCCTGGTTGATTACATTGATATTGAGGCCAGAGCCTAGTTGATTGCATTGATCTTGAGGACGAGAGCCTGGTTGATTTAATTGATATTGAGGCCGAGAGCCTGATTGATGCCACGAGATGGCTTGATATTGTGCTTGGGTTGTAGGATCCCCTTCGGAGTCCGAGCCCATTCCAGTGAGCGCTGGAGAGGTGAGTAGGCTTTCAGGCCTTATAATGTTATAGCGCTTGGGTCGTAGGAGCCTCTCCATTGTCTGCACACACCCCCAGTGAGCGTCGTCGATGATAAATAAATGGATGGCTCGGGCTGCACGCCGCAGTGGGTACCGGAGTGCACCGTCATATGCATTACATTACACTCATGCATTGTTCTTTATCTGTATACCTGGATGGTTTGGGCTGCACGCTGCAGTGGGTACTAGAGTGTACCGTTTTATGCATTGCATTGCACTCATGCATTTGTCCGTTATTTGTTTTACCTGTCATTATATATTTGTACTCTTATGTCATTGACTTGTTGCTTCATTGCTAAATGCTCTAAATTGCCAGTTATAGTTTACTTTGTATTTTTCAATAATTTCTTATCCTCAGCCTTTATTTATGTTTATTACTCACTGAGTTAGAGTACTCACATTACTCCCTGCACCTTGTGTGCAGGTACATGTATTCCTGAGGCATAAAGCGAGTTTCCTGCCATTCAGTTTTCATCGGAGTTATCGAGGTAGCTGCATGGCATTTGCAGAACCGATATCTCCTTCTATCCTTACTTGTTATTCCACATTTCAGATATATTTCTGTATTAAGATATTGAAACCTTGTATTAGAGGCTCAGACTTGTGACATCGGATCAGTGGGCTATTTTATAGAGATTTTTTCCGGATTATGGTTTCCGCACATTTCAACTGTTTAAAAATTCATACTTTGTGTTTACATTAAATTGGAATTTAAAGTGGTTAATCAGTAATAAATTATAATAGAAGGGGTCAAGAGTGGTATTTGGTCGGGCGCCATCACGACCGAGATTTGGGGTCGTGACACCCGGCTAGACTAAATGAAATCTAATTTTTCCCTCGTTACCAAAGTACTCAATTCCTTCAAAACCTTGAGTCCACCCTCCAATTGGAATATAACAATATTCTTTATATGGAGCGAGATTTTTGAAAATTAAGATCTAGGAATAATTGGCTAAATGATGATGATGGCAATACAAATTTTTTTTCACATTATGGCTTCCAACCGTAAACGTCATAATGCTATTATGTACTTCACCAATGATAAGGGAGAATGGATCTCTGATCTACAACAAATATTAGATCACACATATTCCTTTATTAGAGAAGCTTTTCAAACTGCCAAGTTAACCTCCCGAATAAAAAATTCTATTTCTGATCCTTCAAATGTCAATAAGCCTGACTTGAGCTATCTACACTACCCTCTTACCAATATAGAAATCACTAAGGCTATTTTTTTATTTAAACATTTTAAAGTACCGGGTCCGAATGGCATCCGTCCTTTTTTTCTATCAAAAGTATTGGCACATATTATGAGCTCATTCACTTCATATTGCCACCAAGTTTTCATTCAAACATTTTAAAGTACTGGCAGTGATGATATCACTTCATACTTATGTCTCATTTCCAAATTCCCTAATGCAAACAATCCAAAATTTTTTAAACCTATTGGATTGTGCAATACTGCCTACAAGGTTATCACTAAAATCATTGCTAATAAAATAAAACCTTTCCTACCCCTCCTTATTAGTCCTATGTGATCAAGCTTCATTAAAAATAGCAGAACCTGTGATAATGCTATCATAATTCAGGAAATTATGAATAGCTTTATACGTTCAAAAAAATTAATTTAAATATGCGCGTTAAACTGGATCTAGAGAAGTCTTTTGATAGGCTAGAATGGTCATTTGTTCATAAGACCCTTCTCTATTTCAAATTTCCTCATAAGATTACAAGGCTCATTATGCATTGTATAAGATTACGAGGCTAGAATGGTCATTTGTTCGTAAGACCCTTCTCTAGCTCAAAATGAGTTTTAGTAAATGGGACAAGAATAAATTTCTTTCAACCAAGCAGGGGTATTCGTCAAGGTGATCCTATCTACCCCTACATTTTTATATTATATATTGAACTACTTTCTAGACTTATTAATCACCGAGTTGACCTTAGAAATTGGGATCCCATCCAAATTGGCCATAGGGGCCCTTCCTTGTTCAACATCCTTTTCGCGGATGACATAACCCTTATGGGAAAAGCTAATAAAAGGACTAGCATTTGCATAAAAAATGCATGGATTTTTTACTATGGAATCTGGGCTAGCCATAAACAAAACTAAATCCAGAATTGTCATTCCAACAAGTTGCTTAAAAGATCAATCGAACTTCCTAACATCTCTTTTTGGCATTAAATCTACAACAGAGTTTGGTAAATACCTTGGCTTCCCAATCCTTAGTAAATATCCTAAAAACAAAGACTTTCAATTCATCTTAGACAAGTTACATTCCAGACTATCTCACTTGAAATGTTCATTTCTTAATATGGCTGGGCGTACTACCCTAGCAACAAGTACTCTAGGAGCAATCCCCCCGCACATAATGCAATACACTCTCCTTCCACCCAAAATATTAAAATTCATTGATAAAATACAAAGGGATTTTATCCGGGGCTCTACAAGTACTACTAAAAATCTCCATCTAATTAGTTGGGATACTGTCACCAGGGAACTAAAAGAGGGTGGTTTGGGTATTCATAAGGCAAAAAAGAAAAACTTGGTTATCCTTTCAAGCCTTGTATGGAGACTTTTAAAAAATCCTTCCACTCCATGGTGTCACCTCATCATGTCAAAATATGCTCAAGTAAAGTCTAATACTAATACTTCCTTCATCCGGAAATCCATTCTCCAAGGATGGAAAATATGCAACAAAAGAATCCTTTGGCACCCCTCAAATAATTCTCATTTGAATATTTGGTACAACAATTGGATTTACAATTCCTCCTCCCTAAGAAGCTCTATTGAAGGCTGCCTTAGCAAAAAATAAGAGTCAACTTTCTCTAGGTTGCTTAATTAAGGATAATATTTGGGACTTAAAGGCAATATCCTTTGAACTACCCTCAGAAGTGATCCAGAACATTAGTATTACTCCAACCCCCTTTAATAAATCCAAAAGTGATGAATTTAGCTAGAAACTAAGCTCAAATGGCATTTTCTCTACAAAGTCTTGCTATAATCTGCTCACTAATCCTTATCCTTCTTCAAAATCCTTTAAATGGATATGGGACCTTCTTTGTCCTAACAAAATTAAAATCATTCTCTAGAAATGCTCTAATAATCGTGTTTCTTGTAGAGCCTATCTACACAAAATTGGTATGAACATTGATGCCACATGCACTACATGCAGAATAGGCATTGAAAACATCCAACACATCTTCTTGCACTGTACTTTCACCCACCAATTCTGGAAATCCATGGGTATCAGCTACCATAACACTACTGGCGATGTTAATTGGCTCAGGGACCTACGTGATTCCTTCATCAATCAAAATTCTCATAACATTGGTTGGGAAACACTCTTCCCATTCTACATAAATAAAAGTAATAATAACATAAATAACCTCAGTTGTTCTTTGTACGTGGAAAAACCCATGCACTTTGCATGTGAATATATCTTCTTCACAGGAAAAAACCCTTTCACTACCAAAAGAGTTCCAATTGAGATCAAGTGGTATAAGCCGCCAAAAAATATTATTAAACTAAATTGTGATGGTGCTTTCTCTTCTACTAACAATGCAACAGGAATTGGTGGATTATTCTTTAACAACAATGGAGATTGGATTATGGGTTACCATAAAGCAATACATGCCTCCCCTCCAATTCATGCAGAATTTTTGGCCTTACTTGAAGGACTAAGAATTGCAATGGAGTTTAATGATGCAAATATGGAAAATGAAACTGATAGCACTGTCGTTAATAAACTAATATATAAGGATTGTACTAATTTTCATAATATTAATTTTGAATGCAGATGGTTAATGCACCAACCGAGACTCCCAATACTAAAGCACAAATTTAGGGAAGGAAATGAAGTGACTCATCAACCGACTAAAGAAGCAATGAAGCATCCTCCTAGTAACAAATGTGTTTATCATGCTCGTCCCCCCTCCCCCCCTTTTTTTTTGCTGAAGAAGAAGTATTTAAAAACAAACATGATCTTTGTAATAGTGTTAAAACTATCTCTACTGATGTTTGTACTTACCTAGCAAGATTGGGCAATCATAATCCCCTAAAGACTGTGTCCTCATCTTGTAATTTGTTTTAATTAATATAACTATCGAGTTTTTATGTTCGGAAAAGAAAAAAGACATGCGCTCATTATTTAATAGTCAGGTTAGGAATCTTGCACACAAACTCGGCAAATACAAGTAGGAATCTTGCTCAAACTCCAAACAAACTTCTATTGTTACCAAAAAAGTCACTTCGAAATTTGCATTGAATAACTGCTCTTGGTTGCAGATGTTGTTGTTACTGTTCTCTCCGTTCTGGTATGTATCTATTTCTTTTTGGTTCGTTACAAAAAGAATGATCGATTTTTAAATTCAGAAACAATTTAGCTTAAACTTTCAATTATATCTTTAACGAGAAGCTTTTATAACCACACAAATATTCTAGATCCCTCTTTGACTGGTTTCAGACCACAAATTTAAATTTTTTTATTTTTTCTTAAATTCTATGACCAAATCAAACATATTTACAGAAAATTAAATGGAAGGGAGTAATTTTTATAGAACGAAAAGAAAAGAAAGTATTAGTTGTACTTCTGTCTGATTGGGGACACAAACGCGTTTTGGAATTTCCCGAGGAATCTAAGGCATGGGCAAGGATCAAATGAAATTAGATGCTATTGTTTTTTCTGATTAGATTTGCATCAAATCGTATCTTGCAAGATGCGATTCTTCTTCTTATTAGAAGTGCATGAACAAAAGTATTTTGTTACCCGGTCCATTTCAATTTATGTGAATTTATTTTTCTTAGTTGGTGATAAAAAAAAAAAATTTCTTTCTATGTTTGGAAACAAGTTACTTTTATGCAATAATTTATAGCAACACAATATATATATATAAATATATATATATATATATATATATATATATAAATATATATATATATATATTACAAGTCTTCTTTTTTTCTTAAACTCAATGCCTAGTTAAATTGATTCACATAAAATAAAATCGAGGGCATAATAAAATATTGTAAAACTCAAAGTTATGTGGCAGTATTTAATTATGCATTAGAAAAACAAACTTGTGGTCCAAATCAAACTATAAATATTTTTATGAATATAAATCTATCTCGTTAAGAATAAAATAAAGTTTAAGGTGTTTTGGTATGGATGAATGGGTTTTCTTTGGAAAATATTTTCTTGGAACATATGTATTCTTTTAAACTTATTTTCCAATGTTTGGTTATGTAGTAGAAAATATTTATGAAAAATATTTAATATAGATAAACACTATATAAGACGAAATAGGTAAGGACATGGGATGATGGTAGGTCGGAGTCTGAAGGAACGAAATGGCGGTGGTGATGTTGGGGGGTGGCGAGGGGTAGGCGGGAGAGGGTTGTAGAGGGTGGGCTAGGTTAGAGGTAGGCCCAATGAGGATGGGAGTGGATAAGGATTAAGGTGTGAAAAGTTGGGAAAGAATTTTGAAAAATGTGGCGAGGGGTAAGCGGGAGAGGGTTGTAGAGGGTGGGCTAGGTTAGAGGTAGGCCCAATGGGGATGGGAGTGGATAAGGATTAAGGTGTGAAAAGTTGAGAAAGAATTTTGAAAAATATCTTTCCTCCTTTTGGTAGGGAAGTCATTTTCCTCCAAGGAAACTGATTCATGCAAAAAATGTTTTAGAACACATTTAAATCAATTACTAAACATGAAAAAAATTTAAAAATATTTTTCTTCAAACAAAAAACCTTCTAACTTGTTACACGTTGAGTTATAATGATGACAATAGCAATTACTTATCTAATTTAGATCTATAGGTAAATTGGAAGGAACAAGTGCTGACATTTGCTAGATTGAATTCATGCAATCAAGAAAAGAGGAAGAGAAATCTAAATTCGAGATTAGAGGACAATCTATGGAGAAAAAAATCAGGGATCATAATTGGTAGAGCTTTATCACACCTCCTTTTTTTTACACACCCGAAGGTATATAAGGGAGTTTTTCAAATTTAAGTGATATTATTCGAAATGAGATTATTTTATTCAATTTTTTTCAGAGTCGACACTTGGGATGATTTGTTTTCTGGTGTCCCAAGTCACCGATTTATTTTAAATCCCAAATCGAGGAAGTTTTACTTTTTAAAGAGTCTGCGAACCATAAATTCTAAGTAAGGGATTCTGTTAACCTGGGAGAAGGTGTTAGGCATTCCTGGGTTCTGTCATTCTAGCACGGTCGCTCAGTAATTTATACCTGGCTTAAATTGTTTAACTACTCATTTTTAGGACATATGTGCATTTATCTTTTACCTCTATTAATCACTTGATTTATTCGTAATTAAAGAATTGAATTACGCGTACATATACTCTTTTCTTTTGGTGCGTCAAAATTCATGTCACGCGAACGTGCCCATAATTAATAACGCTTTATTTATTTTATTAAGAAAAGTTTAGTTGAAGTTGCGCGAACGCATCCCTTGAGTCTTTTAATAATTTAATTTGCAATTATGTTACGTGAACGTATACATAATCGCAATACTAATCTAAATCTGGCCTAAAGCAAACTACGATTATTCAAAGCATTTCTAAATTAATTCATTTATATGAGGTCCATAAATTAAAAGATTAAATTTGTATATGGCACACCCCAATTTGTTTAATCTAAAGTTGTGAGGGCCAAGTGTTATAAATTAAAGCATGGCCATCTTAATATTAGATGGCTTGTTTAACTAAGGCAATAGAAGGAAGTTCTTACTTACACCTATTTTGGACTTGATAAAAAGGCTAATAATTATGAACAATTTGGAGTGTATGCGTTGGATCCTTAATCTTTTTAGGGGGAAAGCAGGCCAATTCACAGGCCCAAATCTCTACCGCTTTAAAAAAAAGAAAATTGGAGAATAAAGGTCTGATGAAAATATGGCTCGAACTAAGTCCAGAATCGAAATCACAAATGGACCTTAGACCCCATTAGGTTTGGTCTCTCCCACATTGTATTATTGGGGCTGGAATCGGGAATAAAATGATAGCCTTGGATATATTAAGTCCATTTGAACACATTTACTACTTATATTGCTACGACAAAAAACATGTGCTACCAGATTCTAAAAATTCAACACGCTGAAACTAGTGGATGAGGACATTTACATTAGCTGAATAAAATGACACCATGACATGAAAGTATAAAATGTGAAGTGCATATGGGCCAGAATGAGGCCCAAAGAGTTTCTACTGTCAGTTGGCCTGCTTATGTGATACAGGAGAGCTTTTAGGCGGGCTCAACTTTTAGCCCAAATATATACAACATCAACACATGTACCCAAAATACCTTAATAAAGCATCAAGGATCTGGATATTTTTTTTATTTTTATCTACCAACATATATCTGATTATAATACTAACCATGAAAACTACAACTTAACTTATTTATGAACTAGTTTATAATCTTTATAAAGTTCAGTCCACTCATTACAATAAATCTGAATAGCAATTTTTACAGCAGTAAACAAACTTTTGCATTGCTATTAAACCAAAAATATAGTTCCCTAAGAAAGAGAAATATTCTAAGTGACAATCTAATCTACTGTTGCTCTATACTCGAACAAGCTAGGATTGCTCATGGCTTAACCAATTGAGTCCTTTTCCTGTAATACACTGATTGTTTCAGTGACCAAAAAAGAAACTTGTGCACCATTAACTAGTGAATCTGACCATTAAAGGGTCAGATTCATTTCTTTTGGTGCTGCTATTAAGAGGTGAATTTGGAACAATAGTTTTACAAGTACATGAACACTGATTCAATAATCAAACAATGACAAATTGAGCACATGTACAATACAATATTTAAGGTTTTATGATCCAATTTAGCAGCCACTTAAAGTAACACTAACACATGATTTGCAGACATTAACCTAGTTTTACATGCTCATGATTTTTAGAACTTCAGCCAACCAACATAAATTCCGTGCACGCATTTTTGAACTCAAACTCAATTCTATTTAAAAGGCAATTGTTACATACCTTAGAGTTGAAAAATACATCAGAAAATGACCAAATAAAGGTCAGAAAACTAAGGTTGATTCTTCCAAAATAATAAGCAACAACAGGCAACCAAACAAACAGCCAAATCAGAAGTCAAACTCAGCTTTCAAGAACCCAAAGAATTCAACTTTTCAGAAAACCAACAGAAATTCTTCTACTTCAATCGATTTCCACCTTTTCAGAAAACTAGAAGAGGAATTTTTTTCCTCAAAGTTTGAAAACTTAGTCTTTTCAGCAGAAGAGAGAATGATTTTTTTTGTGCAGTAAAATAGTGCTTGAAAATCTGTGTGAGAATGAGGGAAAGCTTTCATTATATAGAGTATCCAAAAATGGTATCAAAACGGGAATATATCACCCTAAATTCTGAATTTCCCTAATACTACAACCCTTTGTTACATCTGTCCGTCCTTTTTCCTTATCCAAAACCAGTATTTCTAAGGATAAGGACAGGTGTGTTGTATTTTAGAACTTTCTGATTTTTAGCCTAAGTAGGAACCCCTTTTTACCCCTTAGGTTATCACTTATTTCAGTTTTACCTAGGTTCTTTTATGTTTACTTTGGTCCCTTAAGTCCTATGATGTTCATACAAAGGACAAACCTATATTGAAATGATCCAAAAAAGAAGTGCTGATGCAATATTTAAGGCTAAAACTAAATTAATTAGTGAATGAACAATGCATTGTCTTTTTAAAGAAAAATAAATTGCATTCAAACACCAATTAAGGACAGAATTAGCAATAAAAAAGAAGCAAATGGGAGTTAACAATTAACCTAATACCTAAACATATGCAATTTGCTGAATGAGACTAAGACGAATTAAACAAAGAAGAGGAACCTAAACATGCTGCTAAACAGAAGCAGTGAAGTATGCAGGGGGAAACAGAAATCAAAATTAAACAAGCAAAAGATGAGGAAAAGAAACTAATAGATCGAAGATGGGTCAAAACATAAACCCAAGACGAGTCTGAACTCTTAAACATGGTTTAATTAATAGGCATTTCAGGAATTAATCAACTAATACAAAAAGAAGAAAACCTAACATGCTTCTAAAATAAAAAATAGTGAAGTATGTAAAAGATGAAACAAAAATCTAAATTAAACAAACTAAAGCAGAAGAAAATAATTACCAGATAAAAATCAAAGCTGCATCAAAACATGGTCTTGTCCAAATACCTTGAAGTGTAGTATGGACTTTGACCAACACTAATCGACTGTTCTTAACAATAATGGTCGATTAACGAAGGTTTTAAGTCCATTCAACCAAGTACAATTTCCAAAAGGCGAAGAAGAAAATTAGGGTTCTTCGGGGGTCGGAAGATTTGAAATTCGAAGAGTTCAGGGCGGATTCAGAACAAATTAGTTGGGGATTTAGGATGAGGATAGGACGGGGATGCATTGGTGTTAATTTGTGGATTTTTGGGTGACTTAAGGTTTTGGCCGAATTTCTTTGATTCAAGATTCGAGAAACTCGGCGTGGATTTGAGGCAAACCAATTGGATATTGTTAATAAGGAGACGATGGGGAGTATATGGTGTTAATATGGGGTTGATTGGAGCATCGCCGCCGGTGGAAACGATTTCCGGCGGGCGACTTGAGGCGGAGGCAGCGATGGAATGTGTGGCGGCTAGGGTTTGTCAATTGGGAAGAAGAGACGAAGTGTGGAGGTTTGGACTGGGGTGTGGATTGACCCGGTTCGGACATAAATATAGTAAAGTACCAGGGAGTTTCAGGCCGTTGGATTGACAAGATCCAATGGCTGAGATCGATTTGGGGCGAAACGTGGTCGTTTAGGTGTTTTGCGGAATGGACTGGGTTTGGCAGAGATTAGGCTTGGTTTGGGGATTAAAATTGGGCTGCTTTGGGCTCTATTCTGAGACCCAATCCCGAAAATTGATTCCCTTATGTTCTATTCTTTTATTTTCAAATTCTTTTCTTTTTCTTTTCTTCTTCTTTTTTTTTCTTTTTCTTTTTTAATTAAAAAACAATCCTAATAGTTAAATATCCTAAATTATCTAAAATGTGAGACTAAACTAATTAATTAATTACAAAAAAATTATAAAAGCTATTTTAATCCTAAATTAAAGGGGGAAAATTAGTAAAAAGGATAAAAATGTAGAAATTAGCCATTTTTGTGATTTTTATTTTTTAATAAAGCAAATAAATAATTAATTACTCCTAAAATATATAAAAATAAATCCTAAATGTAATGCATGATATTTTTGGTATTTTCATAATTTAAATAAACTTCAACATACAAGAAATGCAAATAATTAAATAAAAATCCCTAAAAATGGTAAATAATTAAGGGAAAATATGTTTTCTTGAATTGTGTAGGAGTAAATTATGTAGAAAAAAATTTACGTGCTCACAACTGCCGCTCTTTGCTCTGAGACACGAATGGTCTTCGGGCAAAGATAAAATGAGCAATTATGAGGGATTTTTGCCCGTTTGAAACTCCATGAGAAGTATTTTTAAAAGTGTCTGACCGAACATTGCTTCAAAGGTTGCCTACATATCCTTGGCTTTAAAAGAATCAGGTCAGTATAGTTTTTGAAATTTTGGTAGCTAAGACTACCGAGAAAGCTGTGATTTCACTGTTGTTGTTGTTGTTTATGCTTGATAAGCTCCTTATTACACCAACATGGAAAGTAAAAAGCTAAGCTAGCTAAGCCTATCAACTACGAGTTACAAGATTACTATCTATAAATTTTTTGAAGCATGATCTTGAGTCTTAGCTGGTTCTTGCTGCAGACTCTGATCTGAATCTTGATGCTCGCAAGTTGTAGGTACTGGTTCTTTCTTCAGCATTTGGATCAAAGCAGGACATGCGAAGCTTGTAACTTCAATCAAATTTTGAGCAGTCCGCATCTTTGTTTGTTTCAACACTTTGAATTTACTTTTTTTTTGTTCTTTTCTTCTTTTCCTTTATTATGGATTGAGACTCATTCTCTTGGTCATCTCGAAACCTGTGCCTTGAGATAAAACCTGTTCAGACACCAAAACAAACAAACGAACGAAATTTTCTGCCCTAGTTTTCACAAGGAAAAATTCGTGAGTTATTTGCAACAAAATCTAAAACTTCTTTTTTTTTCTTTTGAAAGAAAATAAAATAATGATTGCATATATCTAGAAGGGAATGATCAGGGGATGGTGCCCTTTATCTAAAAATGTCAACTCAGGGATTGAAGCCCTAATGTCGGCAAAATGCGATTAGGGAATGGAGGCCCTATGCCTAAAAAGGCACAACTCAGAGATTGGAGCCCTAATATTGGCAAAATGCGACGAGGGAAGGGAGGCCCTATGTCTAAAAACAAAAAAAAACACAACTCAGGGATTGGAGCCCTAATGTTGGAAAAAGGCGAATAAGGAATGGAGGCCCTATGTCTAAAAAGGCACAACTCAGGGATTGGAGCCCTAATGTTGGCAAAAGGAGACTAGGGAATGGAGGCCCTATGTCTAAAAAGGCTCAAATTAGGGATTGAAGCCCTAATGTTAGCAAAAGGCGACTAGGGAATGGAGGCCCTATATCTAAAAAGGATCAAATAGGGATTGGAGCCCTAATGTTGGCAAAAAGTGACTAGGGAATGGAGGCCCTATGTCAAAAAAAGGTACAACTGAAGGATTGGAGCCCTAATGTTGGCAAAAGGCTACTAGGGAATGGAGGCCCTATGTCTAAAAAGGTTCAACTCAGGGATTGGAGCCCCAATGTTAGCAAAATGCGACTAGGGAATGGAGGCCCTATGTCTAAAAAAAAAGCAGAACTCAGGGATTGTAGCCCTAATGTTGGCAAAAGGCGAATAGGGAATGGAGTCCCTATGTCTAATAAAGGCACAACTCAAGAATTTGAGCCCTAATGTCGGCAAAAGGCTACTAGGGAATGGAGGCCCTAAGTCTAAAAAGGTTCAACTCAGGGATTGAAGCCCTAATGTTGGCAAAATACAACTAGGGAATGGAGGCTCTATGTGTTGATACCTAATTTTTTCCTAAATATTTCTTATACCCAGATATTTCCAAAATAACATATTGGTGCATATATAAACACACCGAAGAGTCTTGACATTTTTGATGATTTTTAAAACCAATTTATTGCCTATTTTTACACAACAAAATCCAATAATTATTTCCAAAATTATCATTTTAGTGAATAATTCATTTTATCTTTCGCATTTACACCTAAATATAATTAAAGAAATTTTTTGCATATTTTTTCCAAATTTGTTTGGTATTTTAAAGCTAAATTGCATATAATTGCAATTATAGCCTATCTTGTAATTATGACATTTTGCGTTTATAAAATTAATCCCAGCATTTTTTATTAATATTTATATAATACTTATTTATCCAGTACATTTAATTTGTTTTTAAAATATGTACTACTATTTTATAAAAATCAAAGGGGAAAATTGGCTATTTACGATTTGGCCTTTATTGCATTTCAATTATAGCCAATTTGGCACCTCATTTCAGCCCCAATTTAAAACCCAATTACCCAGCCCAATTAGCGTTCCTACCCGACCCAGTACATGTTCAACCGACCCAACCCATATCCTTTTAAATCCCAGCCGTTGATCATTTAGATCTACCGTTACTTCTTACATTTTTTAATTCAGGCGACCGCCTAACCCTATCTCATTTTCCCAATCTGCCGCCCTCAAACGCTCTCATCTCTCGAGCTTTCTCAAAACCCTAGCCGCCGCCTCCCACTGAAACCCTAATCCATGGCTTCCTAGGCTCATCGGAGGTCTATACCAGCCTCTCATGGCTTCTGCGTGCTCGTTTCTAAGGTCCTATGACCAGATGTTGAAGGGTTTCGACCAAGCCTTGGCTCGATGACTGTTCTCCGGTCAGCTTCAACCTCTGTCCGGCCAGCCATGGCCATTCGAGTTCGATCTCCGGCTATCTCGCTCAGATCGGTGGTTTCTAAAGCCTTTCTCATCACCTGGGTTTCTTACAAAACCCTAATCTCTAAGGTTCCTTCGATTTATTTTTAGATCTGCTCCGGATCTATGTGTGTGAGAACTTTCTATGCATTTTTTTCAAATTTTCTTTAATTTTTGCTTTCAAAAACTCTTTATTCTTCAACTAGGGTTTCATGTTAAATCTCTTCTCTGATTCTCGACATGTTTTACTGTGATTTGCTTGTGATGTTTTCTATTTGAGTTAGCATGTTGAAAACCCTAATTTTTTGGGATTTTGCTTGAGTTTCTTAGTCTGTTTGTTAATATTTTCTTGATTTACCTTATTTTTCTATGTGAGTTAGCACGTTAAAAACCCTATTTTTTGGGGTTTATCCGAGATTCTGAATCTGTTTATTTGTTTATCTGCTTATCTCCTCTAAACTCAATTGATTTGGAAAACCCTAGTTTCTTTGGGGGACTATTCGAATTCTTTGAAGTTTTTCAATGTGATCCTTTACTTCAACTCTTTTTTCCTCATGTGACTCTTTTGGTTCTGAGTTCTTACTACCTGTCAAACTCAACCATGTTTTCCACTCGACTCTTTGCATGCTTCTGATCTTCTTCTCTATTGTTAAACACTGAAACCTGACTATCATGCTTCGAATGTTTTCTTTTGAGCTACTACTATATGCTGTTCTTTTGCCATAGTTTGGCTTCACGTGTCTATTACTTGTGTGTGCATTATATACTGAGTTCCTCCTGTGATTTATTTAACCCGAAATTGATTTCAAAAACTTTTCCTTCCCTGAGATCCTGATTTTACTAGCATGTCAAAGTCTAATTGATTCCTTTTCTTTGATTGGCCTCACTGAATCTTTCCAAAAAGAGCTCTAAATCCTCTACTTAGACTTAATGGCATATTGTATGACTTTACTATTTCTTTTATGGCAACAACCATTCTGCTTACAAGACTGATTCTCCTTTCCTTATTTAGATCCCGTTAGTATCCGTTCGAATAAGAATCCCCTAATTAAGGGGGATATTATACTAATTGATTCTGATTTGTGACCATGCCCATATTTATGTTAGATTTGTACTTATTACCTTATTTCTCTACACAATTTCAAAGCTATAAATACTCTCCTCCCTTTTCTTTGAAAAGGGGGAACACAGACGAGTAATCTGAGTTCAAAAATCAGTCTCTTACACTTAAAAACTCTCTCTCTCTCTCTTTCTGCTACTTGTGCTACTGTGGGATTTTGTTTGCTCTACTTTCTTCTACACTTTTGCTTCTCTACTGGTATGTTCTAGTTAATTTTCAAGCTTCGTCAACAACATGCTTCATTCATGTCTACTTCTGACCATGTTTTCTTTAGTTTACATGTGTTTCTAGCATGCTGTAACATGTCACTTTCCCTTGAAATTCAATATTTAATTCATGTGTACATCCTATCAGTTGTTTGTTATTTGTTTGATACTTTATGGATCCCAAACCCTCATATCCCTTTTATGCTTAAAGTTATGGTTCAGAAACATGACAATGTCTGAAGTCATTGTCCGTGGATATGAACTGGACCTTTCGGGGCCCTAAGCTTTCTCAATTCCCCATCCCCATTCCCTTATTGTGTGTATGATGAGTAACAGCCTTGGACTGCCAATACTCCTGATTATTGTTCAGGCCAGGGCTTGACCTCCAGTAGGTCTTTACTCTCTAAATGCTTGATCAACAGGTTAGGTTAGGGTGTGCCACTCTATCTTGTGGCTAGGCATGACCACCGGCCTGCCTGGGTAGCCCATACCCCTTCCTATTACTCTTACACTAAATTCTAAGAACTTAAGTTTTGCCCCTCTTGTGTGAGCCTTGCATTGGGACCCTTGATCTCCCTCTGAACTTGGACACATAAGGGCTGGCTCTTCCGCACTGCACAACTCAATTTCTGATCAATATCTTGGGTCTATGCGTTGCCTGGGGTTCCTAAAATCCCTTGAATCTCTGAAACACCTTAGATAAGAGAAGGCTTGGAAATTTGGATCACGGAAGTGGCTCAATCTCATATTATTAGGCCTTAAGTTTTGATTAGGATGCTCGTATGTAGCTGAGGATTTCTGATGTTTTTTCTTAATTCCTGTTTATTTCTTTTGGGTTGAAATAACTTGTACAAACTCGGGGGACTTAGTAAAAAGTGGGGAATGGGATTTTTTTACGCATCTAGGGTGGAAATCCTGCCTATAGGTTTGAACTCTTATTTCTGCATATCCACCTAGAAGATCATGCTAATAGGGTAAACTTTAATTTCTGCATTTCTGCAAAACTCACGTCTAGAGATCATGCCTATAGGGGTTTGTTATAATTTTCTGCAAATACACCTAGAAATCATGCCTATAGGATTCACTCATAATTTCTGCATCTCCGCACATAGATATCATGCCTATAGGTTAACATCTAATCGTCCTGCAAATTCATATAAAACATGGTCTGTAAACTGCTGCATTCTGCATATATAAACATCACTAGGCAAACCATTTGTAGGTCTGATAATAAAAAGTTGCATATAGATACCATGTTCATAGTACTTCTGTCAACATCTAAAAGGTGTCCAAATCATTATTCATATAGAAAGTATGCCTATAGGAAACTATGAATCTAAATAGAGATAATACTAGCTGTTAGACTTATATTGTCCCGCTAAAATCGGTAACCCCTGTTAGTTTGCTCATTTGTTTCTAAAATCAATATATATCACGCCTAGTTCTAATCAACACATAGGTCAACCAGATCAGTTTCAAACAACGGCATTCGAGTATGCCTAATGTAGACTTTTCGCCTAAAAATATGCGTTGAACCAGTCCGCTCGTCTCTTTATCTAAATAAGACCAAAAATCAGTACATGAAAGACATGCTAAACTCTGTGATTTTTGATGATTTATGGAGGTATATTTGAGCCGTCTTTGCTTGTTTGTTTCCCCTTCTATTTGCAATTACTTGTTTTGGTTAACACCTTAGCATTTTATCCTTGAAACTTCTAAAGCCCCAAACCCCTTTCCCTTTAGGATTAGTAGTCCATTTGCCTCCAGGACTGATAGGATTGGGACGGGTAATGGCATGCAATAAGTAAACGATACCATTCCGTGCTTTAATACCTTGACGGGGTGGGAAGGGTAGACATGGAGATGATGATTACACGATAACACTATGCGTACAATTGTGTACCGGTGTTGTGCGAATGATCCATGTAATGTATAAACCTAGGACCCCTCCCTCTTTATTAGTTTAATAATTTTTCAGAATTTTTAAAAGCTATCCCATCTTCAGCTTCTGTTTCTTGTACTTCTTTTTTTAGGTTACTTGCATCAATTATTTGACACCCCTTTCCTTTACTTGCGTACCTCTTCTTTAATCACAAAAACTGTTTTCCTTCCAAATTTCAGCATCTATAAATCCTTTTGCATAACATTTTCTCGTATTTGCAATACTTGCTTGTTTACTTGTTTGTTTGCATTAATGTCACAATTTTAGCATGGCCGGGAACCACACTAGTGGATCTTGAGGGGTGCCTAAAACCTTCCCCTCGAGATAATTTCTAGCCCTTACCCAAACTCTGGTTTTTCATCTCAAATTCCTTTAAAAGTGTCCTAATCCACTATAATCATTAGGTGGCGACTCTCCAAATCCAAAACCCAATTCTCAAACAGGAATAGAGTAGTCCTCCCAAATGTCGTAAACCCGATTTAGCGAGAAAAGGGGGTGTCGACAGCATGTCGAATCCGCTGGGGATATTGAGGCTTTTACCATTGCATGATATATGTGACTTTATTGCTTTCTTTATTGCTTTTGTTTAATGCCTTTATCTGAAACTGACTCGTTTCTTTTGTTTCTCTTTCTTTAATTACCTTCGCTTACCCCTTTCCCGTCATTGTTGTTGTAATTTTGAGCAATCATTGTAAACTTTATTGTATGAACGTGAAATACATGTCAATTTGTTTCATTCTTGTAAACTGCATTTTCAACATCAAATTCCACTCGTGCCAAACAAATACTACAACAACGCTGATAATGAGTAGTTGCGATCTTCCAATGCTATCACCCCTTAAATTTGGCAAAGGCGTATTTGCGGTAAAACCAGTCGATCAGTAGTGCAGTCGACGGTTCCGTGCCTTTCCCTCTTGAGTTGTCCTCTTAAGGGTACCTGTCTAATACCCCGATAGAAACCTTACTCCGTTTAAACTGTACATGCATCATGGTCCAATCTAGTCGAGTCAGTTATGTTGTCCACATAATGACTCATTAAGATAGCCTTGTCCAAAGTCCCCCGGGTTTCCTTGAAACCCAAACGGATGCCTCCATATTCTGTGCATTTATTTGGAGAACTTAGGTGCTTGCTATGCTAATTATTGGTTTAAATAGTCGAGTCCGGTGGGGATAATGACCTAACACTTTGTTTTACAGAAATGAGGCACGAAGTCCCCAGATTTGGCATGGTAACCAACATTCATCCAAGGCTGCTAAATTGGTGGAAAGACCTCCATTCTAGTGATCAGACACCCGTCCACAAGTACTTAGGGAATCAAAGTGAGCTTCGGGAAATACAAGAAGCCCATGATATGGCTGTCAGCGCCAATAATCGGTTAGGGTATTTGGAGCGGGGTCTAGTAGATCTGGAAGGAAAGTTCATCAAAAGGATTGAAGAATGTCAAAACGCTGAAGGAAATGCAGGCGGACATCTGGCCCGAGCCTATTTGCTGCTAGGGCTACGCGAGTTGGTAGAGCTGTTCGAGGGAGACAAAGATGCCAAATTTGGGGAAGGTCCTTCTGGGACCAAGTAGTTAGGAGTCTTTTATTTTGCTTTAATAAGGCCAATGGCCACTAGTGACATTTTTACTTTCCATTGTTTAGAGTCGTTTTGGATTCATCTTGTTTTTATCAATAAAATGAGACATTTAACATTATAAGTTCTCCAAAACTATTTGTCGCTAGGCGTACCTCGGGCACAACGAGGCACCAAAATTAGGATGCGATTTACATTTTTCGCACAACGTGTTCAAATACTGCAATATGTTTTCCTCATGACCCGCACTAACTTGTTACCTTTTTGTTTTTCTTTTATTTTTTTTATTCCCCTCCCCAAAGGTTAGTTCGTGCATTCTGGCACCATCGTCATACTCCACAAGATCCAAGGGCCCTCCACCTCCTCCTCCTCCGAGTCCTATCCGGAACAAGAACAAGGGTAGAATGGGAGATCACAGTGATAGAAAGGAGATTGAAACGCCTCAGGGTACCCCAGTTGCTAAGGAAACTGCTACTCAACTGGAGCAAAAGCTGTTTAAATTCCGAGAAGAGCTGGATCAGGTTCGGAACTTGGTGAACCTATCATTTTCCCTCACCGCTCCTGATGACAACACACAGAATACCCCACAACAACAGAATACCCCACAACCACATATACAACCCACTCATACCCAACACTGCAATGCATGCCACACTCCCAACAATACTCCACTACTCATTCGCGAGCCACTGAACACCACAAATGACCATCTCCACAACACTCATATTTTTGTGGATACTGCACCCCACTACACCCAACCTATCTCAAATGCACCGGAGTCTGATGACAGAGACTCCCTTATCAGGAACTTAGTGGCAGAACTCAAGAAATTAACCAGCCGGGTTCATGGCATGGAAGGTAACAAAGGTATCAAGGGGTTAAATTATGAAGACTTCTGCATTCAGCCGGATATTGAACTTCCGGAGGGGTACAAACCTCTGAAGTTCGAAATGTTTGATGGAACAGGAGATCCCAGAGTCCACCTCAGGACATATTTCAATAAGCTGGTTGGAGTAGGAAGGAATGAGAAGATCCGTATGAAGCTCTTCATGAGAAGCCTAAAGGGAGATGCTTTATCCTGGTACATCAGCCAGGACCCCAAGAAATGGACGAGTTCGGTGAGCATGGCATCGGATTTCATGAATAGATTCCGATTCAATATGGAGAACGCACCGGATGTATTCTACATACAGAGTTTAAAGAAGAAGCCCAACGAAACATTCCGCGAGTATGCTACTCGTTGGAGGTCAGAAGCTGCAAAGGTCAGGTAGGCCCTAGAGGAAGAGCAAATGAATAGATTCTTCATCCGGGCTCAGGATCCCCAATATTACGAGAGGTTGATGCTGATCGAGGGTCAAAAGTTTTTCGATATCATCAAACTTGGAGAAAAAATCAAAGAGGGCATAAAGAATGGTATGGTTACAAATCTTAAAGCATTGGAGGCCACCAATAAGGCTTTACAGACTGGGGGCACGTCCAAAAAGAAGGATGTAAGTACCGTAATGGTCGCACAGGGAGCCAAATCACCACCAAAATACCACACTTACCCATCACCTCCACTTACATATCAGCCCATCCCGAATTACCAAGCACCCGCACCCTCCTATCCACCTCCCGTTTACCAATCCTCTCCACCTCTCACATATCAACCCACATCACCCAGATACTCTCAACCAACACCTATTTACCAATCATATAACGCTCAACCCTCTCACAACCAATCACCTCCCACCCATCAAAATTTCCCAAGACCCAGACCAAATTTTGACCGCAAACCTCCCAGACAGTACACAGCCACCGCTGAACCAATTGACCAGCTATATGAAAAACTTAAAGTTGCTGGTTACGTCAATCCTATCCTATCCAAAGCTCCAGAAAATCCCTCCCAATGGGTCAACCCCAACAAGACCTGTGCGTATCATTCCGGCATGAAAGGACACACCCTTGACGAGTGTCGTTCATTGAGGGATAAGATTCAAACCCTGATCGACAATAAGGTCATAGTAGCAAAGGAGCCTGCTCCTAATGTTCGCAACAACCCTCTTTTGACCACAAAGGTGGAGACATTCACATGATCGAGATCAAAGATGATTGGGACCCCAAAGGGTCGATAGGTTTGATTACTGAGGGGGATGAACCAAAGAAACCGATGGTTACACTTAACCCAATTGTTGTGCAGAATCAGCCCTCCAGGGATGGTGAAGTAAACATGTCTATACCTCTCGAGTTTGAAGCGCCTCCTTCTGCAAAGGCACCCGGGCCAATTGAGGTTGAATTTGGAGTTCCAGAAGCGCCTGCACCCTTTGAAGTTGATGTGCTACCACCAAGGGTGCCTATACCTATGGCAATCAAAGATATAACACCATTCCACTCATACCATGGGATTACACTGCTGAAGCTAGAAGGAAAGGAAAGACCAAGATAGGAGAAACAACAACTGCGCAAGGAATGACCAGAACAGGTAGGGTTTACACCCCAGAGCACCTCGCCGAGTCCAGTAAGCAAGCCCCAGGATGACCTATTGAAACTTGGCCTGACGATCTTTGGAGGAAAATACAGGCTAAGGAGTACTCGGTCGCTGAACAGTTGAACAAGACACCAGCACAAATATCTATCCTGGCTCTTCTGCAGAGTTCAGACGCTCACAAGAATGCCTTAATGAACATACTGAGCGAAGCTTATGTGCCCAACAATATAACCGGGGGTGAAATTTCGAATATGGTGGGGCAGCTGGAGAGCCATAAAATAACCTTCCACGAAGATGAGTTGCCGCCAGAAGGATTGAGCCACAATAAAGCATTGCACATCACCGTGCAGTGCGAAGATTATTTCATCACTAGAGTCCTGACCGATGTGGGATCGAGCCTCAACATCTGTCCGCTAATAACTCTCAGATCTTTGGGAAAAAGCCTACACAAGATGAAAGATGGGGCTATCAATGTCAAGGCCTTCGATGGGTCCCAAAGATCTATTATTGGAGAAATCAACCTATGCTTACAAATGGGGCCAACATAGTTCGACGTTGACTTCCAAGTAGTAGATGTCCCGGTATCCTACAATCTGCTGTTAGGATGACCCTGGATCCGCGCTGCTGGAGCCGTAGCATTGACCCTGCATCAGGCGGTAAAGTTTGAATGGAATCACCAAGAGGTGATCATTCATGGCGATGGTAGTAACCCCATATATAGTCGCCAGACCATCCCAATTATTGGAGGCAGAAGAAGAATAGGCGGAGAAACATACCACCACATTGAAAGGGTCAACACTGTAGATAAGGATAAGTGGAGGGATAGCAAGATCGAAAGTATCCCGAATTGATGTGGGTACGAGCATGGAAAGGGACTCGGTAAAAATCGTCAGGGGATCACTAAGCCCATCAAACTAAAGAAGCATGGTACTACATTTGGCTTAGGGTACGGTTATACTTGGGAAGAATTCCATAGTTGGTCGTCAGAATGGCGCGGTCCCTACTATCCATTGGAGCTTCCGATACCTAGCCTGGAGCAGACCTTCCAACCAGCAGATACTATATATGGGTCAGAAGAAGATGTAGCATTGGCAGCTATCAAGAATCTATTTTAGGAGGATGATGATATGGACTGCTGTGTTCTTTTCGAGGAGGAAGGGGAGGAAGGACCTTCCATACAAGCTGTGAACAGAGGAGACCACCTCAGCAATTGGTCAATTAGGACCGTCAGGGCCCGGAAGGCTTCGGGGTAGCAAGGCCAAACAAAAGCACCATGCATCTCATTTTATTTTATTTTACTAGTTGATTTTCTTTCCGCATTGTCTTTAATTTCGAAAAGAGCTCCGATGTTTCATTTAATCAAAACATTTCAGTTTATCATATATCTCGCTCTTGTTATTTTATCTATCATTTACTCTAGCATTACTATTACTTACTTTGACGATGAACCAACGATTGTGACTTGCAATAAAATAACGCAATAGAAGGACATAGACTCAGAAGAAGATTAGATACCTGAAGAGGTCGTCAGAGAAGTTGAGAATTTTGAGAATAGACCTAAGTCTAACCTGGAAGAAACTGAGGTCATTAACTTGGGAGATACGGAAAATGTCAAAGAAACTCGCATCAGTGTTCACTTGTCGCCATCAGAAAAGGAAGAATATAGGGAATTTTTAAAGGAATATGAAGACATATTCGCCTGGTCGTATGATGATATGACCGGTCTCAGCACATCCATTGTAGCTCAAAAACTGCCAACAGATCCAATTTGTCCGCCGGTAAAACAGAAGCTCAGAAAATTCAAACCCGACATGAGTTTGAAAATCAAAGAAGAGGTTACTAAGCAGGTCAAAGCCAAAGTTATTAGGGTGGCGGAATATCGAACGTGGTTAGCCAATATTGTGCCGGTACCAAAGAAGGACGGGAAGGTTAGAATCTGTGTTGACTACCGGGATCTTAACCGGGCTAGTCCC
The DNA here is from genome assembly GCA_026770625.1 of Nicotiana glauca. Classification (NCBI taxonomy): domain Eukaryota; kingdom Viridiplantae; phylum Streptophyta; class Magnoliopsida; order Solanales; family Solanaceae; genus Nicotiana; species Nicotiana glauca. Next base: position 106,492 of record MU723372.1, read on the forward strand.
AAAGACGACTTCCCCTTGCCAAACATACACATTCTTATCGACAACTGCGCCAAGCATGAGTTGCAGTATTTTGTTGATTTTTTCGCCGGATACCATCAGATATGGATGGACAAGGAAGATGGTGATAAAATAGCATTCATCACGCCGTGGGGAATGTATTGTTATAAAATGATGCCATTTGGGTTAAAGAATGCTGGCGCCACCTATATGAGAGCCATGACTACTATCTTTCACGACATGATACACAAGGAGATTGAGGTATATCTAGACGACGTCATCATCAAATCCAAGAAAGCCACTGATCATATGAGAGACTTGAGAAAGTTCTTCAACAGACTGAGGAGGTACAATCTGAAACTAAATATCGCCAAGTGTGCATTCGGGGTTCCTGCTGGAAAATTACTGGTTTTCATTGTGAGTCGTCGAGGAATACAATTGGACCCATCAAAAGTCAAAGCCATTCAAGAATTGCCACCGCCCAAGAACAACAAGGACGTGATGAGTTTCTTGGGAAGACTCAACTATATCAGCCGGTTTATAGCTCAGTCCACAGTCATCTGTGAACCCATCTTTAAAATGCTAAAGAAAGATGTTGCTACTAAATAGACTGACGATTGTCAGAAAGCCTTCGACATAATCAAGGAATACCTGTCAACGCCACCAGTCTTGGTTCCGCCCGAGCCAGGGAGGCCTCTATTTCTTTATCTCGCAGTTTTGGATGGAGCATTCGGTTGTGTTCTGGGACAACATGATGAAACAGGGAGGAAGGAGCAAGCCATCTACTATCTCAGTAAGAAGTTCACCCCGTACGAGGCCCGATATTCTTTATTGGAGCGCACCTGTTGTGATCTGACTTGGGTAGCTCAAAAATTGAGGCATTATTTCTGTGCCTACACTACTTATCTCATATCCAGGATGGACCCGCTGAAGTATATCTTCTAGAAGCCCATGTCCACCGGCAAGCTCGCCAAGTGGCAAATCTTGATGAGTGAATTCGATAATGTTTACGTGACTTAGAAAGAAATCAAGGTTCAAGCCATAGCAGATCACCTTGCCGAGAATCCTGTTGGCGGAGAATACAAACCCCTGAAAACGTATTTTCCTGATGAAGAAGTGTCCTTTGTAGGAGAAGATATTGCAGAATCCTACGATGATTGGAGGTTGTTTTTCGACGGAGCCGCAAATTTCAAAGAAGTTGGCATAGGAGCAGTCCTAGTATCAGGAATTGGCCAGCATTACCCGGTATCCAACAAGCTCAGATTCCCCTGCACAAACAACATGGCCGAATATGAAGCTTGCATCCTAGGGCTCAAAATGGCCATTGACATGAACATTCAGGAACTGCTAGTGATCGGGGATTCAGACTTGCTCATACATCAATTTCGAGAAGAGTGGGCAACCAAAAACTCTAAGATACTCCCCTACTTGCATCACATACAGGAGTTAAGGAAAAGATTCACAAAGACGGAATTTTAGCATGTCCCCAGGGTCCAGAACGAGTTCGCTGACGCATTTGCTACTTTGTCATCCATGATCCAGCATCCAGATACGAATTTCATTGATCCCATCCCAGTAAAGATTTACAATCAGCCAGCTTATTGTGCTCACATTGAGGAAGAACCAAACGGAAAACCATGGTTCCACGACATCAAGGAATACTTGACAACCGGAGAATATCCAGAGTTTTCCAACGCCACCTAGAAGAGCATACTTTAGAGATTATCCAACAACTTCTTCCACAGTGGGAGTATCCTGTACAAGAAGACTCCCGATTTAGGTTTATTGAGGTGTGTCGAAGCAAAAGAAGCATCCAGACTATTGGACGAAGTGCACGCAGGGACTTGCGGGCCACACATGAATGGTTTTTTCTTAGCAAAAAAGATACTCCGAGCAGGGTATTTTTGGATGACCATGGAAACAGACTGTATCCAGTATGTTCGCAAGTGCCATCGCTGCCAAATACATGCAGATATGATAAAGGTACCTCCAAACGAGCTTACTGCAACAAGCTCACAATGGCCCCATTTACTGACTGGGTAATAGATGTCATTGGACCTATCGAGCCTGCCGCATCAAACGGGCACAGGTTTATCCGGGTGGCAATCGATTATTTCACTAAATGGGTTGAAGCAGCACCATACAAGGCAGTGAGTAAGAAAGTTGTGACGGATTTCGTCCGTGACCGTATTGTTTGCCGATTCGGAATTTCGGAATCAATCATCACTGATAATGCTTCCAATCTCAACAGCGATTTGATGAAAGCAATGTGTGAGGCATTCAAGATTAAAGACAAGAACTCTACAGCCTACAGGCCTCAGATGAATGGAGCTGTAGAAGTAGCCAATAAGAATATCAAGAAGAGACTAAGGAAGATGGTCGAAAGCCACAAATAATGGCATGAGAAGTTATCATTTGCCTTACTGGGATACCGCACCTTGATCCGCACATCAACTAGAGCAACTCCCTATATGCTGGTTTATGGTACAGAAGCGGTCATCCCCGCCGAGGTAGAAATTCCCTCATTGATAATCATACAAGAAGTAGAGTTAGACGATGCAGAATGGGTGAAAGGTCGCTACGAGCAGTTAGTATCAGAACAGAATGTCAAGAGCCTTCAACAAAAGAGTTAAGCCAAGGAAGTTTATACCAGGGCAGTTGGTGCTAAAGAAAATATTCCCACATCAAGATAAAGCCAAAGGGAAATTCTCTCCCAACTGGCAAGGTCCGTACATGGTTCATCGGGTTCTAACTGGGGGAGCCCTTATTCTTGCAGAAATGGACGGAGAAGTCAGGCCAAAGCTAATCAACTCAGATGTAGTGAAACGATACTATGTATGATTTCTTTATGATGTAATTTGAACTACGCCTGACCTGATTCCCATTTTAAGATGGGATACGTAGGCAGCCCTATGTGTTCGGTCACAATTTAATAAAATTCCATTTTTCCCCTACTATTGGAACTGGGGCAGAATTTTGAGGAGGACCCTCAAAATTCCGAAGTCGATTCTTTAGTCATTCAGCACGGCCGTTAGAAGTGCCAGCCCAGTAAACTGGGGCAGAATTTTGGGGAGGACCCTCAAAATTCCGGAGCAGAAGAGGTTGCAATGTCTTGAACCATGTCGTAGTCGTTGGTTCATCTAAAGAAAACTATTTTCTACTTACGTTATATTTACTAAATCATGCATAACTATTGTTCGAATTGCTGTTGTTTAGCAACACTACCCCAATAATACGCAATGCCGGAAGCTAGGGGAAAACGAACTAGCCTTTCCCTCTTTTTTACAAAACTCACGATTTTTCTTTAGATGCAGGCACTCGACTTACAATATTGTTAGGAATATTTATGTACGCATACTTTCTAAAAAAATGCAACTTCTCTGAATCATCACTTGTTCGTAATTGTTATCCGCACACAACCTCCCCAGCAGTCATGATATCGTAATCAACTATCAGCTAAGAAATCTCACTACTATCCATCCTTTTATTTTTCTTGCATTGCATAAGGCTACCTTTCTGCCTTCCGAGACTAAGCGTTGTCTCCGTCTGCATTTCTTGCATTGCATAAGGCTACCTTTGTGCCTTCCAAGACTAAGCGTTGTCTGCATTTGCATTTCTTGCATTGCACAAGGCTACCTTTCGTCCTTCCGAGACTAAGCGTTGTCTCCATCTGCATTTCTTGCATTGCATAAGGCTACCTTTCTGCCTTCCGAGACTAAGCATTGTCTCCATTTGCATTTCCTGCATTGCACAAGGCTACCATTCTGCCTTCTGAGACTAAGCGTTGTCTCCATCTGCATTTCCTGCATTGCATAAGGCTACCTTTCTACCTTCCGAGACTAAGCGTTGTCTCTATCTACATTTCCTGCATTGTATAAGGCTACCTTTCTGCCTTCCGAGACTAAGAGTTGTCTCCATCTGCACGTCTTGCATTGCATAAGGCTACCTTTCTGCCTTCCGAGGTTAAGCTCTACCTCCACCTGCATGGCCGAAATACCATCGCTTTATCTCCATCTGCATCGGCTGAAATATCGCCACTTTATCTCTCTTGCATGGATGAGATATCGCCACCCTTTACTTACGTCTTGCAATCGGCTGAAACATCGCCAAACTTTTTTTAAATTCTACATCGGCTGAAAGATCGCCAGTTCATATTTAAATCTCCATCATCATCTATGACTATGCTTTTAGTCGGCTGAAATATCGTCGTTTTACTTTTTACATCAACTAAAATATCGCTCGCTTTATTTAAAGTTCTGTCGGCTGAAATATCGCCATTTACATTCTTTGCATCGGCTGAAATATTGCCATTTACGCTTTTGCATCGGCTGAAATACCGCCAAATCATGCATTTCATGGGCTGAAATATCGCCAAACTGTCCGAAGGCGTCATTGTTCGGAGGCATCATCCTCATAGCCCGAGAACACCATGCCATGGCCCGAGGACCCCACTTTATATCCTGCACATCATTATTCAAAGACATCATGGTTCGGAGGCACCATTATCATAGCCCGAGAACATCATTTCATAGCCTGCGAATCCTTTAATCTGCGCTTCATGGCCCAGGACATCATGGTCCGAGGACATCATCCTAACCGTCCAAGGACAACATCCATGGTCCAACGGGAACTTGCATCATGTTTAAGTTTATGCACAATATACCCCTATATTGCTCACTTGTAGGTACACTAGCTAGCAATGGTCGTCTCAGCAGGAGCGATCCCGCTCCAGGGCCAGTAGTCGATCAAGTTTCAGATACCTCTTGCCCTATAAACATCGGGCTCATCTCTTTCGAATCGCCATCGGCATGTTCCGTCAATGGTTCTTGAACTACATTCGACCTGATTCCTGTAAAACCAAGGATATGTAGGTAGCTCAGAAACTAGAGCTCGGTCAAATTCTTTCCAAATCGCCGCTTCGGGTCAAAATTGGCCATAATATCTTTACCCGACAACTCTTTCATCCTTCCCTGGTAAAGAGGGGCAGCTGTTGATACCCAAATTTTCCCTAAGTATTTCTTATACCTAGATATTTCCAAAATAACATATTGAAGCATATATAAGCACATCCAAGAGTCTTGACATTTTTTGATGATTTTTAAAACTAATTTATTACCTATTTTTACACAACAAAATCCCATAATTATTCCCAAAATTATCATTTTGGTGAATAATTCATTTTATCTTTCACATTTACACCTAAATATAGTTAAAGCAATTTTTCAAATACTTTTTACAAATTTGTTTGGTATTTTAAAGCTAAATTGCATATAATTGCAATTATAGCCTATCTTGTAATTTATGACATTTTGTGTTTATAAAATTAATCCCAACATTTTTTATTAATATTTATATAATACTTATTTACCTAGTACATTTAATTTGTTTTTAAAATCTGTACTACTATTTTATAAAAATCAAAGGGGGAAAATTGACTATTTACGATTTGGCCTTTATTGCATTTCAATTATAGCCAATTTGGCACCTCTTTTTAGCCCCAATTTAAAACCAAATTACCCAGCCCAATTAGCGTTCCTACCCGACCCAGTACATGTTCAACCGACCCAACCCATATCCTTTTTAAATCGCGAATGTTGATCATTTAGATCAACGTCCACCGTTACTTCTTACCTTTTTTAATTCACACGACCGCCTAACCCTATCTCATTTTCCCAATCCACTGCCCTTAAACGCTCTCGTCTCTCGAGCTCTCTCAAAACCCTAGTCACCGCCTCCCACTAAAACCCTAATCCATGGCTTCCCAGGCTCATCGAAGGACTATACCAGCCTCTCATGTCTTCTGCGTGCTCGTTTCTAAGGTCCTATGACCAGATCTTGAAGGGTTTTGACCAAGCCTTGGCTCGTTGACTGTTCTTCGGTCAGTTTAAACCTCTGTCCGGCCAGCCATGGCCATTCGAGTTTGATCTCTGACTATCTCGCTCAGATCGATGGTTTCCAAAGCCTTTCTCATCACCTGGGTTTCTTACGAAACCCTAATCTCTAAGGTTCCTTCGATTTAATTTTAGATCTGCTCCGGATCTATGTGTGTTTGAACTTTCTATGCATTTTTCTCAAAGTTTCTTTAATTTTTGCTTTCAAAACTCTTTATTCTTCAACTAGGGTTTCATGTTAAATCTCTTCTCTGATTCTATACATGTTTTACTGTGTTTTGCTTGTGATGTTTTCTAATTGAGTTAGCATGTTGAAAACCCTAACTTTTGGGATTTTGCTTGAGTTTCTTAGTATGTTTGTTAATACGAGCTTGATTTAACTTATTTTTCTATCTGAGTTAGCACGTTAAAAACCCTAATTTTTGGGGTTTATCCGAGATTCTAAATCTGTTTATTTGTTTATATGTTTTCTCCTCTAAACTCGATTGATTTCGAAAACCCTAGTTTCTTTGGGGGACTATTCGATTTCTTTGAAGTTGTTCAATGTGATTACTTTACTTCAACTTTCTTTTCCTCATGTGACTCTTTTGGTTCTGAGTTCTTACTACCTGTCAAACTCAACCATGTTTTCCACTCGACTCTTTGTATGCTTCTGATCTTCTTCTCTAGTTTTAAACACTGAAATCTGACTATCATGCTTCGAATGTTTTCTTTTGAGCTACTACTATATGCTGTGATTTTGCCACAGTTTGGCTTCACGTGTCTATTACTTGTGCGTGCATTATATACTGAGTTCCTCCTGTGATTTATTTAACTCTTAATTGATTTTAAAAAACTTTTCCTTCCCTGAGATCCTGATTTTACTAGCCTGTCAAAGTCTAATTGATTCCTTTTCTTTGATTGGCCTCACTGAATCTTTCCAAAAATAGCTTCAAATCCTGTACTTACACTTAATGGCATATTGTATGACTTAACTGTTTCTTTTATGGCAATAACCATTCTGCTTACAAGACTGATTCTCCTTTCCTTATTTGGATCCTGTTAGTATCCGTTTGAATAAGAATCCCCTGATTAAGGGGGATCTTATACTAATTGATTCTGATTTGTGACCATGCCCATATTTGTGTTAGATTTGTACTTATTACATTATTTCTTTACATGATTTCAAAGCTATAAATACTCTCCTCCCTTTTCAAAGAAAATGGGGAACACCGACGAGTAATCTGAGTTCAAAAATCAGTCTCTTACACTTAAAAACTCTCTCTCTCTTTCTGCTACTTGTGCTACTGTGGGCTTTTTTTTTTCTCTACTTTTTTCTACACTTTTGCTTCTCTACTGGTATGTTCTAGTTAATTTTCAAGCTACATCAACAACATGCTTCATTCATGTCTACTTCTAACCATGTTTTCTTTAGTTTACATGTGTTTCTAGCATGCTGTAACATGTCACTTTCCCTTGAAATTCAATGTTTAATTCATGTGTACATCCTTTCAGTTGTTGGTTATTTGTTTGATACTTTATGGATCCCAAACCCTCATATCCCTTTTATGCTTAAAGTTATGGTTCAGAAACATGACAATGTCTGAAGTCATTGTCCATGGATATGAACTGGACCCTTCGGGGCCCTAAGCTTTGTCAATTTTCCATCCCCATTCCCTTATTGTGGGTATGCTGAGCAACAGCCTTGGCCTGCCAATACTCCTGATTATTGTTCAGGCCATGCCTTGACCTCCAGTAGGTCTTTGGTCTCTAAATGCTTGATCAACAGGTTAGGTCAGGGGTGTGCCAGTCTATCTTGTGGCTAGGCATGACCACCAGCCCGCCTGGGTAGCCCCCTACCCCTTCCTATTACACTTACACTCAATTTTAGAACTTAAGTTCTGCCCCTCTTGTGTGAGCCTTGCCTTGGGACCCTTGAACTCCCTATGAATTTGGACACATAAGGGCTACCCCTTCTGCACTGCACAACTCAATTTTTGATCAATATCTTGGGTGTATGCATTGCTTGGGGTTCCTGAAATCCCTTGAATCTCTAAAACACCTTAGATAAGAGAAGGCTTGGAAATTTGGATTTCGGAAGTGGCTCAATCTCATATTATTAGGCCTTAAGTCTTGATTAGGCTGCTCGTATGTAGTTGAGGATTTCTGATGTGTTTTCTTAATTCCAGTTTATTTCTTTTGGGTTGTAATAACTTGTACAAACTCGGGGGACTTAGTAAAAAGGGTGTAATGTGATTTTTTTACGCATCAAAGGTAGAAATCCTGCCTATAGGTTCAAACTCTTATTTCTGCATATCCACCTAGAAGATCATGCTAATAGGGTAAACTTTAATTTCTGCATTTCTGCAAAACTCACGTCTAGAGATCATGCCTATAGGGGTTTGTTATAATTTTCTGCAAATACACCTAGAAATCATGCCTATAGGATTCACTCATAATTTCTGCATCTCCGCACATAGATATCCTGCCTATAGGTTAACTTCTAATCGTCCTGCAAATTCATATAAAACATGGTCTATAAACTGCTGCATTCTGCATCTATAAACATCACTAGGCAAACCATTTGTAGGTCTGATAATAAAAAGTTCCATATAGATACCATGTTCATAGTACTTCTGTCAACATCTAAAAGATGTCCAAATCATTATTCATATAGAAAGTATGCCTATAGGAAACTATGAATCTAAATAGAGATAATACTAGCTATTAGACTTATATTGTCCCGCTAAAATCGGTAACCCCTGTTAGTTTGCTCATTTGTTTCTAAAATCAATATATATCACGCCTAGTTCTAATCAACACATAGGTCAACCAGATCAGTTTCAAACAACGGCATTCGAGTATGCCTAATGTAGACTTTTCGCCTAAAAATATGCGTTGAACCAGTCCGCTCGTCTCTTTATCTAAATAAGACCAAAAATCAGTACATGAAAGACATGCTAAACTCTGTGATTTTCGATGATTTATGGAGGTATATTTGAGCCCTGTTTGCTTGTCTGTTTCCTCTTCTATTTGCAATTACTTGTTTTGGTTGACGCCTTAGCATTTTATCCTTTGAAACTTCTGAAGCCCCAAACCCCTTTCCCTTTAGGATTAGTAGTCCATTTTCCTCCAGGACTGATAGGATTGGGATGGGTAGTGGCATGCAATAAGTAAACGATACCATTCCGCGCTTTAATACCTTGATGGGGTGGGAAGGGTAGACATGGAGATGATGATTACACGATAACACTATGCGTACAATTGGGTACCGGTGTTGTGCGAATGATCCATCTAATGTATAAACCTAGGACCCCCTCCTTCTTTATTAGCTTAATAATTTTTCAAAATTTTTAAAAGCTGTCCCATCTTCAGCTTCTGTTTCTTGTACATCTTTTTTTTAGTTACTTGCATCAAATATTTGACACCACTTACCTTTATTTGCGTACCTCTTCTTTAATGACAAAAACTGTTTTCCTTCCAAATTTCAGCATCTACAAATCCTTTTTGTGTAACATTTTCTCGTATTTGCAATACTTGCTTGTTTACTTATTTGTTTGCATTAAATTCACAATTGTAGCATGGCCAGGAACCACACTAGTGGATCTTGAGGGGTGCCTACCACCTTCCCCTTGAAATAATTTCTAGCCCTTACCTGAACTCTGGTTTTTCATCTCAAGTTCCTTTAAATGTGTCCTAATGCACTATAATCATTAGGTGGTGACTCTCCAAATTAAAAACCCAATTCCCGAACGGGAATAGAGTTGTCCTCCCAAATGTCATAAACTCGATTTCGCGAGAAAAAGGGGGCGTCGACACTATGTTTAAAAAAAATACAACTCAGGGATTGTAGCCCTAATGTTGTCAAAAGGCGACTAGGGAATGGAGACCCTATGTCTAAAAAGGCACAAATCAGGGATTGGAGCCCTAATGTTGGCAAAACGCGACTAGGTAATGGAGGCCTTACGTCTAAAAAAGCTCAACTTAGGGATTGAAGCCCAAATGTTGGAGAAAGGCGACTAGCGAATGGAGGCCCTATGTCTAAAAAGGATCAACTTAGGGATTGAAGCCCTAATATTGGCAAAAGGTGACTAGGGAATGAAGGCCCTATATCTAAAAAAGGCACAACTTAAGGATTAGATCCCTAATGTTGGCAAAACGTTACTAGGGAATGTAGGCCCTATGTCTAAAAAGGTTCAACTCAGGGATTGGAGCCACAATAATGGCAAAAGGCGACTCGGGAATGAAGGCCCTATGTTTAAAAAGGTACAACTCAGGGATTGGAGCCTTAATGTTGGTAAAAGGCGACTAGGGAATGGAGGCCCTATGTCTAAAAAGGAACAACTCTGGGATTGGAGCCCTAATATTGGCAAAAAGGCGACTAGGGAATGGAGGCCCTATGTCTAAAAAGGCACAACTCACGGATTGGAGCCCTAATATTGGCAAAAGGCGACTAGGGAATGGAGACCCTATATCTAAAAAGACACAACTCAGGGATTGGAGCCCTAATATTGGTTAAAAACGATTAGGGAATGGAGGCCCTATGTCTAAAAAGACACAACTCTGGGATTGGGGCACTAATTTTTGTGAAAAGGCGACTAGGGAATGGAGGCCCTATGTCTAAAAGCTCAACTCAGGGATTGGAGACCTAATGTTGGTAAAAGGCGACTATGGAATGGAGGCCCTATGTCTAAAAAGCCTCAACTCAGGGATTGGAGCTCTAATGTTGCAAAAGACGACTAGGGAACGGAGGCTCTATGACTAAAAAGGCTCAACTCAGGGATTGGAGCCCGAATATTGGCAAAAGGCAACTTGGGAATGGAGGCCTTATGTCAAAAAAGGCTCAACTCAGGGATTGGAGCCCTAATGTTGGAAAAATGGTGACTAGGGAATGGAGGCCTTATGTCTAAAAAGGCATAACTGAGGAATTGGAGCCCTAATGTTGGCAAAAGGCTACTAGGGAATTGAGGCCCTATGTCTAAAACGGCACAACTCAGGGATTTATACTAGGGAATGGAGGACCTATGTCTAAAACGGCACAACTCAGGGATTGGAGCCCTAATGTTGGCGAAAGGCGACTAGGGAATGGATGCCCTATGTCTAAAAAGGCTCAACTTAGGGATTGGAGCCCTAATGTTGGCAAAAGGCGACTAGGGAATGGAGGCCCTATGTTTAAAAAGGCACAACTCAGGGATTGAAGCCCTAATGTTGGCAAAAAGGCGACTAGGGAATGGAGGCCCTATGTCTAAAAAGGCACAAATCAGGGATTGGAGCCCTAATATTGGCAAAACGCGACTAGGGAATGGAGGCCCTACGTCTAAAAAAGCTCAACTTAGGGATTGAAGCCCTAATGTTGGAGAAAAGGGACTAGGGAATGGAGGCCCTATGTCTAAAAAGGATCAACTTAGGGATTGGAGCCCTAATATTGGAAAAAGGTGACTAGGGAATGAAGGTCCTATGTTTAAAAAAGGCAAAACTCAAGGATTAGATCCCTAATGTTGGCAAAAGGTTACTAGGGAATGTAGGCCCTATGTCTAAAAAGGTTCAACTCATGGATTGGAGCCCAAATAATGGCAAAAGGCTACTAGGGAATGAAGGCCCTATGTTTAAAAGGTACAACTCAGGGATTGGAGCCCTAATGATGGTAAAAGGCGACTAGGGAATGGAGGCCCTATGTCTAAAAAGGAACAACTCAGGGATTAGAGCCCTAATATTGGCAAAAAAGCGACTAGGGAATGGAGGCCCTATGTCTAAAAAGGCACAACTCATGGATTTGAGCCCTAATGTTGGCAAAAGGCGACTAGAGAATGGAGTCCCTATGTCTAAAAATACACAACTCAATGATTGGAGCCCTAATGTTAGTGAAAAGGCAATTAGAGAATGGATGCCCTATGTCTAAAAAGACACAACTCTAGGACTGGGGCACTAATTTTTGTGAAAAGGCGACTAGGGAATGGAGGCCCTATGTCTAAAAGCTCAACTCAGGGATTGGAGACCTAATGTTGGTAAAAGACGACTATGGAATGGAGGCCCTATGTCTAAAAAGACACAACTCTAGGACTGGGGCACTAATTTTTGTGAAAAGGCGACTAGGGAATGGAGGCCCTATGTCTAAAAGCTCAACTCAGGGATTGGAGACCTAATGTTGGTAAAAGACGACTATGGAATGGAGGCCCTATGTCTAAAAAGGCTCAACTTAGAGATTGGAGCCCTAATGTTGGCAAAAGGCGACTAGGGAATGGAGGCTCTATGACTAAAAAGGCTCAACTCAGAGATTGGAGCCCGAATATTGGCAAAAGGCGACTTGGGAATGGAGGCCCTATGTCAAAAAAGGCTCAACTCAGGGATTGGAGCCCTAATGTTGGAAAAATGGTGACCAGGGAATGGAGGCCTTATGTCTAAAAAAGGCACAACTGAGGAATTGGAGCCCTAATGTTGGCAAAAGGCTACTAGGGAATTGAGGTCCTATGTCTAAAAAGGCTCAACTCAGGGATTGGAGCCATAATGTTGGTAAAAGACGACTAGGGAATGGAGGCCTTATGTCTAAAACGGCACAACTCAGGGATTAGAGCCCTAATGTTGGCAAAAGGCGACTAGGGAATGGATGCCCTATGTCTAAAAAGGCTCAACTTAGGGATTGGAGCCCTAATGTTGGCAAAAGGCGACTAGGGAATGGAGGCCCTATGTTTAAAAATGCACAACTCAGGGATTGAAGCCCTAATGTTGGCAAAAAGGCGACTAGGCAATGGAGGCCTTATGTCTAAAAAGGCACAAATCAGGGATTGGAGCCCTAATATTGGCAAAACGCGACTAGGTAATGGAGGCCCTACGTCTAAAAAAGCTCAACTTAGGGATTGAAGCCCTAATGTTGGAGAAAGGCGACTAGGGAATGGAGGCCCTATGTCTAAAAAGGATCAACTTAGGGATTGGAGCCCTAATATTGGAAAAAGGTGACTAGGGAATGAAGGTCCTATGTTTAAAAAAGGCACAACTCAAGGATTAGATCCCTAATGTTGGCAAAAGGTTACTAGGGAATGTAGGCCCTATATCTAAAAAGGTTCAACTCATGGATTGGAGCCCAAATAATGGCAAAAGGCTACTAGGGAATGAAGGCCCTATGTTTAAAAAGGTACAACTCAGGGATTGGAGCCCTAATGTTGGTAAATGGCGACTAGGGAATGGAGGCCCTATGTCTAAAAAGGAACAACTCAGGGATTGGAGCCCTAATATTGGCAAAAAGGCGACTAGGGAATGGAGGCCCTATGTCTAAAAAGGCACAACTCACGGATTGGAGCCCTAATGTTGGCAAAAGGCGACTAGGGAATGGAGACCCTATGTCTAAAAATACACAACTCAGGGATTGGAGCCCTAATATTGGTGAAAAGACGATTAGGAAATGGAGGCCCTATGTCTAAAAAGACACAACTCTGGGATTGTGGCACTGATTTTTGTGAAAAGGCGACTAGGGAATGGAGGCCCTATGTCTAAAAGCTCAACTCAGGGATTGGAGCCCTAATGTTGGCAAAAGGCAACTAGGGAATGGAGGCTCTATGACTAAAAAGGCTCAAATTAGGGATTGGAGCCCGAATATTGGCAAAAGGCGACTTGGGAATGGAGGCCCTATGTCAAAAAAGGCTCAACTCAGGGATTGGAGCCATAATGTTGGGAAAATGGTGACTAGGAAATGGAGGACTTATGTGTAAAAAAGGCACAACTGAGGGATTGGAGCCCTAATATTGGCAAAAGGCTACTAGGGAATTGAGGCCCTATGTCTAAAAAGGCTCAACTCAGGGATTGGAGCCATAATGTTGGTAAAAGGCGACTAGGGAATGGAGGCCCTATGTCTAAAATGGCACAACTCAGGGATTGGAGCCCTAATGTTGGCAAAACGCGACTAGGGAATGGATTCCCTATGTCTAAAAAGGTTCAACTTAGAGATTGGTGCCCTAATATTGGCAAAATGCGACTAGAGAATGGAGGCCCTATGTTTTAAAAGGCACAACTCAGGGATTGAAGCCCTAATATTGGCAAAAAGGCAACTAGGAAACGGAGGCCCTATGTCCAAAAAGGCACAACTTAGGGATTGAAGCCCTAATGTTGGCAAAAGCTGACTAGGGAATGGAGGCCCTATGTCTAAAAAGGCACAACTCAGGGATTGAAGCCCTAATGTTGGCAAAAGGCGACTAGGGAATGGAGGCTCTATGTCTAAAAAAGGCACAACTCAGGGATTGGAGCCTTAATATTCGCAAAAGGTGACTAGGGAATGTAGGCCCTATGTAAAAAAAAGGCTCAACTCAGGGATTGGAGCCCTAATGTTGGCAAACAAAAGTAAAAGATTGATTTTTTTTGGCAATCCGCTAGGCAAGTTCTTCAGGCTAGTTTTTATATATAATAAAATTAAAACAAATACAAAATACAGTGTCATGGGGTCTCACATGATGAAAGAGATAAACCTTGCCAATTACATGAGACTTATAATCAATATTGAGCATGAAACTCAACATTGATATCACATTTGATATAAAACGAGCATTGAAATTAATAATTAGCATTGTATAATGATCATAATAAATTGTAGCCTTGGTCCGCTTTGTCAGTTTCTGCTTGTTGTAACAAGTAGTCGTTGCCTTGATGTTTTTGTATTCACAGTGTCCTTCAAACTCGATTCAAATTGATATTCCCATCTGCTTGCATGTTTTGTCGCATTTGCAATAATAAGCCATGTCGTTGAGGAGTTCCTCTGTAACTCTTTGATTGCCATTATAACTTTTATCACATTCCAACTCTAGCAATGTCCGATTGGTGGTGAAGTGATGTTGCTTAACTTGGTCTTGTGATGTCCACGACTGCGCCTTTTTTTCAGTCTTTCATAGCATGTTTCCAACTCTTAATTATGTGCCATATTATTGCCCGTTGATTCGACTCTAATGTTTCCTTATAATCAAGCTCAGTGAAGTTTGCTGAAAGTGTAACCTTTTGAGCTATTTCAAATTTGACTCCATTTTCGTGTGTCATCCTTCTGTATGATATTGAGATCTTTGCATCAAGTGATATCTCATAATGTGTATTCTATTGCTGCACAACTGATTTGTGCCCATGTTGCACCAATGCGCCCAGCAATACATTTGAAGACTTGAGTTTGTTCGAGATCTTCCACAACACTGTCCAAAAATGCCCTCTCATGCTTATGCTTGCCATCTTTCCTTCTTCAAGGGAATGAGTACCAAGTACTAATACCACCCATAGAAGTCGTATTAAATGGCAAGGCACGAGTACAATAGCATATCCTGCAAAAAAGAACCCAATGTTAGACAAAAACAACTTTATCTTTCACGTGCCTTCCTCCATTTTTTATCCTATCCAAAGCATCCATCAGTTGACAGATGTTTCCCTTCTTTTCAAAGAAACCATAGTACATTATAAAAATCCCACGTTGTGTAGAAGTTCAGCTTTTCACATGTGCTTTCTAGTATTCTCGATTGCACACTCTCCAGCACCTCGCCAAAGCATGATGTCTTTGAAACTCTCCCTCTTTATTTGAGCAATTGTTTAATTTGAAAATTGTTTCCTCGACAATTGTTGCCCAGTATCTATTGTCAAATCCCCATGCACGTTCCTTTTCCAGCATGTTCGTCGACCCAAACATGCCTTGTATTTGAAATCACACCTTTTATTCCCAAGATAACAGTCGCGCGTTATAGAAAAAATTAAACTGCGGCATGACATTGTCCTTTTCTTTTCACTCAAACATGCGTGCAATAAAATAATAGGAAGAAATGAGTGATTTTGTTTAAAGGCCAGTTTATCCTCGACATCACGTGGTGTACACCATGCTGTTTGATCACGCTTGCCCCCCATGTTGGTGGGTTTCCAATACCTTGCAAATTCTTTAACATTTCCCATTCCCAATTAACTAGATAATACAATCCAATGATGCAGGCGTGCTTGAATGAATAGCTGCGATGGCCTGCCATTGTTCCATCGATATTTGCAACCTTGCAAAGCATGCATCGTTTGACTAAACAAAAAGCTAGAAACATGTTTTTCTTTTAAAAAATCACGAGGCATGCGTGTCTTGGATGAAGCAATCAAGCATTTAATATTCTAAAGACATTGGCGTGCATATGGCGTTGTGAGACATGCGTGCATTAAAAAATTCCAAAGTCGGCAGTGTAGTTTTTTAGTACCCAGCATTGTCTCAAAGTCCAGTGACCACCATGCTGTGTGAAAGATTGATATTGAGGATTCTAAACTAACCTTTTTTTTTGGGATTTTTTTTTCTCTTCTTCTTTTTTTTTTATTTTCATTTTATTTCAATAAAATGCAGGAAAGAATTTTGGAGGAAAACTTCCCTTTTGGGTTGATTATCACTTCAAAGTTATTTCTAGCTTTTGCGCATCTTTTCTTTTTGGTTGCACCTGCTTTGCATGGTTGCCTTGGACTGCACCTGCTTCAATCTCAAACAAAGAAAACTTGTCATTTAGAAACGGTGGTTGGTTTTGTGGCCTTGATTGTCTCGATCACTTGATCTCTGCCTGAACCTCGGTTGAGAACCTCTGCTGCTTGGTGGTTTTCGGAAGATTTATCTCACTTTCAAATCGAGGGACTCAACTTTTAATATTTCATGATGACTCGCCAGCATGGGGCTTCGATCCTTTCACTTTATTCTGCCTTTAGGACTTTTGCCTTTGACTTTCTTTTCCTTTTCAATAACTTTGATTTCAGAGCATCAGCCATCATGGCTAGTCGGGATCGACTTGATGCAATTGCTGGGGCTGGGTACTGTTCTTTAGCTTTTGTTAAGCAGAGCCTTGTAAAGCCAATCTTGCCACCTTGTCTTTGAATTAGTTTTGCAAACAGAGTTAGACCAAAAGGGATTCAAGGAAAAAGTAAACAAAAGGCAAGAAAATAAATGTAAAGAGAAGTTTCCCTTTCGGGAAGGAAGGACTTATCTGGGGTACATGCATGCTTCAATTAGACATGACATGCTTCTTGGACAGGATGCCCAACCCGCACAAACTTTCCCAACTTCTCATAAACTCATTTTGACCCGTGTTTCAAAACCAGGAAATCTTGCCAGGACTTTCAGTGGCGGGAGGTGTCTTCTTTTCGACCGACGACGCCGTTTGTCGGTTTTCGCCAATCGACCTCTCTCATTTCTCTTATCACCATCACCCAATAATGCTCTTTACAAGTTTTCAATAAACGGGCTGTCTTGTTTTCAATTTCTCTGCTCACCGTCACCTTATGGTGCCTGTAGGTTTTTACCGATAAAGCTCTCTCATTTTATTTCTCTCAGTTTGATTGTATCAGATTCCAACAACGATGTTTTCTAATTTCGACGCCTTTGCTAATTGATCAGAAGGACTTGGACAATGTTTGGGTAAAAAGAATCTGGATGGAATTACAACATTAGAACCGTTCTAGTGGGCTCATTGCCGAGCCATTATATCATCTGCCCCAGTTTCACTTTTGGGGAAATTGGGATTTTTGTTTTGGTGTGGTTGAACCCCAGAGAGAGGCTGCCTACGTATCCTTTCGGAATCAAGTCGAACGTAGTTCAGGGAAAATAATTTTTTTTTTGATTTAAAAAGAATAAATATTGAAATAACACATGGAGCTAAGTTAAAGCTTGTGACAACTTATACATATAATGTGCAAAAATCTCCAACGCAAAAGAAGAGTGTCCAGCTAGTGGAAGCCTGAGAACAACAGATTTTGTAGATCTGAATGAAATTAACTAAAACATCCTTCAACTCCAACCAGAAATAATTGCGTTCTGGATATTCTACACAACTAAAACATAACTCAATGCTCATTCTGGAAGCCCAGGAATCAATTTTTGAACTGATAAGCTACATAGATTTCAAAAAGAACCTAACACCTAGTGAACAATTCAAATTTTAGTATTAACAGACCATGTTATAAGTTAAATATATATAAGTACTACTGTCAAAGATTCTCCTTGTCTTTGAACCAAAAATAGATGAATGAAAAAAGTGGGGATGAAGAAAAGAAATCCCTCACTAAAAGATGAAAAAGATGGATAAGACAATGGAGCCGATTTAGGAAGTGTGTTGAATTTTTGCATTTGGTGGCAGCATTTTACTAGAATCATCTGATGAGGTTGATTTGTCACTAGGTTTGCTAACGGTTTCATCAATCCCCTCTTCTGTATTAATCTTTCTCTTCTTTGCCACAGATTGAGAATTATCTTTTCCAGTTTGTAGGCTTTCCTCTTTCTACCTGTTTTGCCCACTCTTTTTCTCTTTCCCTTTCTCTGGTTGAGGTCCAAAATCCAATACAAATAATGGTGGTTCTCCTCCACTCAACCGACAAAATACCTGTTCAACAGTTTCACTTATTTCCTTTCTTATCCCATTATTAACCAAAATAAGCTCCCAAACTGATTTAGAAGCTTTCTCAAGCACTGAAGTCTCAAGTTCTTGCTTGAGTGCATCAAATAGCTCTCTTTTGGTCTGCTTTTCAGCACCAAGGTTGTTGAGAACCCTGCTTTACTCAACCATCTTTATGGTGGTATTTTTGAGCTCTTCATTAGCTTTGAGGTGAGTTATGATTTTCAAACTCATGGAATCGATTGTGTCGTCGTTCATCAAAGTCCCCATTACATCTTCTGGCGTTATCACTGACGATGACGAAGGTGATGATTCCATCCTCAATCACAGTGCTTCTTCTCCGCTTAGTAGCAATTAAATACAGAACACAACAATCAAGGACCATATAAAGGTCCGAAGAAGCTCAGCAGATCCATACACAAACAAAATCAACAGACCATCAATTTTAACAGCTCGATCGCTTGAGAAATACCAGAACCATGAACGAAGAGCTCAAAAATTGTAGAATGTTGCGGTTTCAATCTCTCTTTTTTCGTTTTCTTTGCTTCTTTCTTTCAGATTCAGTTTTGTAAAATTCAAAAAGGAGCTCTTCGTTTTTTTATGCATGAGAGAGGTGAGACCGAGAGTTAGAATGAATGGAGAAGAAGAGGGAATGGAAGCTTGATTTTGGAGCAGATTTTTGTTCCTCTCTGTTCAGAGATGGAGAATGAGAGCGCCGCTGCTATCGTTTTTTTTTTTTTAGAGGAGAAGGTCTTATTTTCTGATTTTTTTTGCAATCGTCTCTGAGTTCCAAAGAGGGTGATGAAAGAAAGGTAATTGTCTCAATGGGTTAGCAAAGGATTGAAGTGTTTGGCATAGCGAGAATGAAAGCCTTCGTCATCCCAATCAGACAATATTACTGTTGTAGTAGGGTTATACATAGTACCTCTTGACTGCGTCTGCATTTACAGCGGCTTCGGGGTCATTTCCTTCAATTTCTCCCAAGTACAATGCTCCTCTTGGCAGTATCTTTCTGATGATGTATGGTCCTTTCCAATTGGGAGAAAATTTCCCTTTAGCCACCTGATGATGGGGGAGAATACGCCTCAGAACGGGCTGCCCCACCTCAAAATTCCTAGGTCGCACTTTCTTGTTGTAGGCATGGGCCATTCTCTGTTGATACAATTGCCGGTGGAAAACTGCGGCCATCCGCTTTTCGTCAATCAGGGTCAACTGTTCCAAATCGGTCTTGACCCACTCACTATCTTCGATTTTAGCTGTCTTCGATTTTAGCTTCAATAATGATCCGGAGAGAAGAGATCTCAACTTCCACTGGTATTGCGGCTTCAGTGCCATAGACCAAAATGTATGGGGTTTCTCCCACTAATGTGCG
The DNA here is from genome assembly GCA_026770625.1 of Nicotiana glauca. Lineage (NCBI taxonomy): Eukaryota > Viridiplantae > Streptophyta > Magnoliopsida > Solanales > Solanaceae > Nicotiana > Nicotiana glauca. The sequence goes on from MU723372.1 coordinate 126,087, forward strand.
CACCGTAGTGCGATATCCCAATAATGCAAAAGGCAACTTTTCATGCCACTACCTGGAGCTTTGAATCATCTTTTTCAAAATCTTCTTGATGTTCTTGTTTGCTGCTTTGACGGCACCGTTGGATTTAGGCCGATAAGGAGTAGAGTTCCTATGCGTTATTTTGAATTTTTCGCATATCTCTTCTATTAAGCGACTATTCAAGTTTGCAACATTATCTGTTATGATAGTTGCAGGAATACCAAAACGGTAGATAAGATTGGAGTGTACAAAATCTACCACACCTTTCTTGGTGACCGATTTGAGAGTGATGGCTTCAACCCATTTTGTGAAGTAGTCAATGGACACCAGTATGAATCTGTGCCCATTTGAGGCTTTCAGCTCGATCGGCCCAATGATGTCCATGGCCCAAGTGACAAATGGCCAAGACGCTGACATGGGATGCAGTTCTGTCGGAGGTGCATGAATCAAATCACCGTGCACCTGACACTGATGACACTTCCGGACAAAGCTAAAATAATCTTTTTCCATGGTTATCCAGTAATAGCCCGCACGAAGGATTTTCTTTGCTAAAACGTACCCGTTCATGTGGGGTCCACATACTCCTGTGTGCACTTCATGCATGATTCTTCTAGCTTCTTCTGCATCGACACATCTTAACAAATTGAGGTCCGTAGTTCTTTTGTACAAGACATCACCACTCAAAAACAAACCACTCGCGCCATCTAATGGTTTTCTTTTGGTCCCCACTGGATTGCTTGAGGTATTCTTGCATTTTTAGAAACCTTTTGATGTCATTGTACCATGGTTGGGTATTTGGTGATGCTTCAATATTATTAGAATAGCCATGCCTTTCCTGGATTTGGATTTCCAAGGGATCTATGTGAGCATTGTCTGGATATGGCAGCATTGAGGCCAAAGTAGCAAGTGCATCGGCCAATTTGTTGTGACAACGTGGGATGTACCTGAACTCTATCGACTTAAATCGCTTGCCTAGTTCTTCCACATGTTGCTTATAAGGAATAAACTTGACATCTCGGGTTTCCCATTCTCCTTGAGCTTGCCGAATAATAAAATCTGAATCTCCCATAATTACTAGCTCTTCGACATCTTGATCGATTGCCATGTTCATAACCAAAATACAAGCATCATACTCAGCGGTGTTGTTTGTGCAGAAGAACCAAAGTCTGGCTTTAGCCGGATAATGTTGACCATTGGGTGAGATCAAGATGGCCCCAATTCCAACACCTTTTGCGTTTACCACTCCATCAAAGAATATTTTCCAAGCATTGATGTCCTCGGACATTGCTTCAACCAAATTTACCTCTTCATCAGGGAAGTAGGTGTTCAAGGGTTGGTATTCATCATCAACTGGGTTTTCAGCCAAGTGATATGCTAACGCTTGGGCTTTCATTGTCGTGCGAGTGACATAGACTATGTCAAATTCAGTGAGCAGAATTTGCCATTTTTCTAATCTCCCCGTGGGCATTGGTTTCTGGAATATATATTTCAAAGGATCCAACCTAGTTATGAGGTAAGTGGTGTAGGCCTACAGATAATGTCTCAACTTTTGAGTGACCCAAGTTAAGGCACAACGGGTTCTTTCCAACAGAGTATACTTAGTTTCATAGCTGGTAAACTTCTTGCTCAGATAGTAGATTGCTTGCTCTTTCTTTCCGGTTACATCATGTTGCTCAAGGATACAACCAAAAGAGTTTTCTAAGACTATGAGGTACAAGAACAGAGGCATCCCTGGTTCAGGTGGGACCAAGACCGGTGGATTGGACAAATACTCTTTGATCTTATCAAAAGCTTCTTGACATTCATCCGTCCACTTGATTGCTGTGTCTTTCTTCAATAATTTGAATATGGGTTCACATGTGGATGTCAGTTGAGCAATGCACTGGCAGATATAGTTTAATTTGCCCAACAAGCTCATCACATATTTCTTGGTTCTCAGAGGAGGAAAGTCCCGGATAGATTTGATCTTTGTTGGATCTAACTCAATACCTCTCCAACTGACTATAAAGCCAAAAAGTTTGCCCGATGGGACTCCAAACGCACATTTGGCTGGGTTTAGCTTCAAATCATATGTGCGCAACCACTCAAAGAATTTCCTCAGGTCTTAATTGTTGTCATCCTGGGTTTTGGACTTGATAATTACGTCGTCCACATACACCTCTATTTCTTGGTGCATCATATCATGGAAAATGGCGGTCATGGCCTCATGTAGGTGCCCTAGCATTCTTCAAACCAAATGGCATGAATCTGTAACAGTATGTACCCTAAGGTGTGGTAAAAGCTGTCTTCTCCACGTCTTCCTCATCCATCAACACCTGGTGATATCCTTCGTGAAGGACTGCATCTCATGTTTGGCGCAGTTATCTACAAGGATGTTGATGTTTGGCAGAGGGAAGTTGTCTTTGGGACTGGCTCTATTCAGATCCCTGTAATCCACACACATTCCTGTCCTTTTTTTACACGGGGACTACATTGGCTAGCCATGTGGTGTACCGGACCACTCGGATCACCCCTGCTTTCAACTGTTTCGTGACTTCTTCTTGGATCTTCTCACTGACGTAAGTTTTAAACTTCCTTTGCTTTTGTTGGATAAGGGGTTAATTAGAGTTAGTTAGCAACTTATGAACCACCAAATCGACACTCTGTCCTAGCATGTCATCATATGACCAAGCAGACACATCTTTGAACTTAAACAGGAGTTGGATTAATGTATCCCGAGTATTTTCATCTGTGTGAATGCTTATCTTGGTTTCCCTGATTTCTTCAACACTACCCAAATTAACCGGCTCAGTGTCGTCTAAGATTCTTAGGTTTATTCTCAAATTGTTCCAATTCTCGATTTATTTCCCTAAAAGCCTCTTCTTCATTGTATTCCGGTTCTTTGTTCATTATTTCAAAGTTAGACAACGTGTTTGGATCTGGGCATGAAGTCCACAAGCATGTCATATTATTTAAAGCCGCATTATTAGAACTGAAAGAATAAATAAACATAACAAAATCAGAAATAATAAAAAAGATGGACAGTGAAATATTGATTTCATTTCATTGAATTTGGAAGATAACAGGGTTTACATTGGAAATTAAAAGACATGAAACTAACGGAAACATCCAAGTTACACCCTGGAATAACTCGTGATGAAGAAAATGTGGCAGGACAAGTCTACCGGGACTCCCGCCTGATTGGGAATGGCGTAGCCTTCCAATTTTGCAGTCTTGCCTCAGGTCTCATGTATAGCACCTCAGCGGTGCTTGATCCTTCCCCTAGCTGGACCATGTGGGTTTCATACAAAATCTTCCTCATTGCCCCACAGATCTCTTCGATTTCTTCGGCCGTAAAGGCCTCATCTTCTTCTTCCTCAAGGTATTTCGGCTTGACAAATGTTTTGTACATATGAGGCACCGGCTAAGGCAAGACCCAACCATCCTCCTTTCTCTCATATGCCCATTTTACATCAACTGGAGTGGGTCGGAAGCCTACCCTAAAGAACTTTTCACTAGCGGTCAGGGTGACAGGCTCAGTTATTCCTTGCAATGATTTCCCAAGCCCCTTCCTAGGTTTGTAGCCTTGCCTAATCATTTCTTTGGACACAATGATTGATGCATTGGAAATGAAGGGTTGGGGGCAAGGGTTTTCCTCTTCATACTGTTCTGCGACAACAATTTCAAAAGCTTGATAAACTATGCGCTCACTCCCCTCTCTTGTTTCCAGACATGGGACTGATGGGTCCCTATAAATTGATTGCTCGTCTTCCCCGTGGACCACGATCTCTTGATCCTCATGTTCGAACTTTACCATCTGATGAAGAGTAGAGGCTACAAGCCCCACTGCATGAATCCATGGCCTCTCCAAAAGAAAGTTGTAGGATGTGTCCATGTCCAGAACCTGGAAGTTTACCTCAAAGTCTATTGCACCGATGGTCAGAATTAAATCAATCTCTCCAATTATGTCCCTTTTGACGCCATCAAAAGCACGTACGCAGACATTATTGGGTCAAATTCTTTCGGTCTCGATTTACATGCGTTGTAGAGTTGAGCGTGGGCAGATGTCTACCCTAGAGTCTCCGTCCAACATAACCCTTAACACGTAGTAACCTTTGCATTTGACTGTTAGGTGCAGGGCCTTGTTATGTGTGGCCCCTTTTGGGGGCAAGTCATTTTTGCTGAAGGAGATCTGGTTGATTGCGAAAAATCTTTCTGTCATTCTTTCCAACTGCTCTACAGAAGTCTCGGTAGGCACATATGCTTCGTTAAGGGTCTTGATCAATACCTTTTGATGTTCGGTGGAGTTCATCAAAAAAGACAACAAGGAGACTTGTTCGGGAGACTTTCGAAGTTGGTCGACACCTCATAATCCACAATTTTCAACTTTTGAAAGAAAGCCTCTGCTTCTTTGGCATTTACTGGCTTCTTTAATGGGAAGCACTTTCTCGTGGCATTGTTCACCTCTTCCAAATTGAGATACTTTTCAGCCGGCTGATTTTCTTGAATTTCTCCTGAGATTTGTTTGCCCTTGTAAGTCACCATTGATTTGTTGTAGTTCCAAGGTACAACGGCCAATAACCACGGGCTCACTCAGCCTTGGTGGATTGATTGGCCGCCGCATCACATAAGCTCCCTTGGGCACATACATTTGGGTTGGCTTATTCAGCTCAAATCTCCTGGGAGGACTCAATGTCACCTGCTTTTCTTTGCGGCCCCGAAGGACATATAGAACGACATCTCTGGGGAGAATTGCCCCAGTTTCAACTTTAGTTTTCTTCTCTGACTTTGGAGGGGTGGTTTTGTTCTTTTCGCCACTTTATCTTGCTTCGGAGCAGCTTTTGGTTTCTTTTCTACATCAGCGATGGCTATGATGGCCTTCAACGTTGGGTCAAATTCCTTGTCCTCACAAATCATTCCGATTACCGGCCTGTTGTTGTGGGCTGGCAGTGGGTTGTTAGTCACATTGGGAATATCCTCATCCCTTAGTACTATCTTTTTTTGTTCTATCAAGTTTTCCATGGCTCTCTTCAGAGTCTAATAATCATCTGTGCCGTGCCCTTCTGCCCCTGAGTGATAGGCACATCAGGTACCAGCTCTGTAAGCGGGTGATGCCGGGTTTTGCCTGGTTGGAGGAACATGCTGTAGCAGGACCATTTGAACAAGCTTTTGAAATAGACTGGAGTAAGATTCACCGATGGGAGTGAAATTTGCCCTTTTGGGTGTCTCACGAGGGTGGAAATTGTTTTGTGGAGGTCGGTGATTGTAGTGGGTTTGGTAAGGAGGTTTGTTTCTAGGCAATGAAGCTTGGTTTCGATTGGCTTGTTGTTGTGGTCGGACATAAGTTTGAGCATTCATGACCATGTAGGGCTGAGGAGCATAGGCCATCTTTTGGTGGGGGTAATAGTGTTGCGGGGTTCTTTCCGATAAGAGGGATCTAGAAGTACGGGTTTTCTCGCACCTGACGCCGCCATGGGCGTTTCTTCTTTTTTCTTGCCCTTTGCTACTCCTCCAAACCCACCCTGAATGGCTTGGGAGGTAGCTCTAATAGCGAATTAGCTTAGAATCTGACCCGTTTTTAACCCATTTTCAACCATTTCGCCAATCTTGATGGCTTACCCATTGCTGACATCATATTTTGGAAGTAGTCAGCTTCCTGGGCTTTGAGGAAAATGGTGACCATCTCAATCTCATCCATCAAAGGTTTTACCCTGGACACCTGCTCACGCCATTTAACTGCGTACTCTCGGAAGCTTTCCAAGGATTTCTTCTTCAAGTTAGTCAATGAGTTCCTATCTGGAGCAATATCAATGTTGTATTGGAATTGCTTGACAAAATCTCTAGCAAGATCATCCCATATGTGCCAGCGGGATATATCTTGGTCCATGTACCACTCAGATGCGATGCCAACCAGACTTTCTCTGAAATAGGCCATGAGGAGTTCTTCCTTTCCACCGGCTCCTCCCAGCTGGTTGCAATATATCTTGAGGTGGGCAATAGGATCACCGTGCCCATCGTACTTCTCAAATTTTGGGGTTTTGAATCCCAAAGTTAAATGCACATGAGGGAAAATGCATAAGTTAGCATAGGATACACTTTTCTGTCCACTCAAGCCTTGTATGCTTTTGAGACTTTGTTCCATACTCCTCATCTTCTTCGCAATCTATTCTTGCTCAGGAGTTTTGGTGGTCTTTTATTGCCCAGAGTGAATTAATATCGGGGTGGTTGAGAGTAAGTATAGGTGGGAAACTGTACAGGTTCCAGTGGGAAAGATGGTGTTTGGAAGGTGAAAGACGATGGGTCAAAGCTGGGCCTGGGCAGTGTAGAATGTGTTGTAGCTGAGCATGGGGGAGCAGTGAATATATTTGAAGCCTCTCCTGAACCAAACACCTAGAGGCAAACCTCAGAAGGTGTTCCAACCGAATGGGCCGAGATGGTTGGATATTCGAGTGGGGTATTGGGGTCACTGATCGGGACATTGGAGGTTCCACCATCCTAGGGAAAAGCTCGGGAAATCCGGTAATTGCACTCGGTGGCTCTCTTCCATTTGACCAAGCGTCCCACATCTCCATCATGCGGAGATGCACCAACCTATTTTCCTCGGCAGTCGCCGAATCCAAAGTCAGGATGCCTGAGATCGGGTTCTCATCCGTCATAGGAACTATTGGCAGAGTGATTTCTGAAGACATTCAATGCTACCTTTCGATATCATGAAGTATGGATGCGACGCCAGACTACCACAAAACCAACCACTCTTACTATAGAACCTGAACTTGGCAGTAGACAACCAAATTGGTCAGTTTGAAACAAATAACACATAGGCAATCGTACGTTGGGGTGTGATACACCTATATAGTTAAACGTGTTTCAACATGTCTTGCAACGCTTGCATGTTTCATCCCAATTTTTCTCACTTTGCCCTATTTTCTCTCCTTGCCTCATATGTTATTCCTTATTTCCCTTTTCTGGTTTTTCTGGTTTTTCCTTCTTTTATTTAAATTATTTACAAAAATATGATCGTATCCATTGAGGATTGCCTACGTATCACGACGCCGCGTGAATCAGATCATAACGTATTTCAAAAACTAAATGCGAAAAATAAAAGAACAATTTTGTGGTTTTTTCTTTTCAAATTTTTCATTGATATTGAATTACAAAAAGACTCAAAACATACTTTTTCTAAGAATCTAAGGCTCAGGACACGCCTTTTCTAGGAATTGAAAACAGACTTGAAACATGAAATACATACTCGAAAAAGGAAGAAAATACAATCAAGAAAATATCAATGCCTCCAACCCTACCCTAGAGACACCAACTGGTCTTGCAGCGGGCCTATTCGCCATGTCATCTTGGAGCCTATAGAGTTATTCCATTATCTGAGGAACAAAGATCATCTCAGTGGCGAAAAACATGGATCTTGTCATGTCTTCGCACGCACTACATTTCATGGTAATGTAGTCAGCAATCCTTTGAACTCTCTCTCTTATGATGCCTTTCTCTTGCAATAGCCGACCAATCTGAAGGGATCTAGCCTCTAAGACCTGGGTGGAAGCGTGATTTTTCTCTTGCAAGTGCTATAAGTCATCTTACAACCGTGCCATTAAGGCGTAACACTATTTTCTCTCAACCTTAAAATTTTTGGCTTGTTTAGCCATTTTACCTTCGAGGCTGCCAATCGCCTTTTCCCAACATATGACCCCTCTTTCATATCTTTCTTGCATATGTTGAATGAAAGTTGCACGCCCTTCGGCATTTTTGGCCAACCTCGTTCGTGTTTTTGCTAGTTCAGACTCAGCTTTTTGCAGGTCATCTTCACAGTCACGCACTTTTTGAGTTAGGTTATAAATGAGCCTTTCATCTTTCCTGCTTCTAACTGGGTTTTCGGCTGCTATCTTCAACTGTCGAACCTGGGCTCTAAGAGCTTCATTTTCTCAAACCAATCTTCTCCTTTCACCCTCGGCCTCTTGTGCCTGTAAATCGTTGTTGAAGGTGACATTTCTCAACTCTTCTCGTAGATCATGGATGGTGGCCTGATATTCCTTTTCCTTTTCCCCCGAGGCTAACCGTTCATGAATATTGTCATCAAAAGCTTGAACATGGGCCTTTTGGTGGGCATCATAGGTTTGGGCTCGGGGTCCAGCTCATTGTACACATAAAAACTCCTTCCGAACCAAGCAGCATAATTGGGATCAACTTCGCCCTTAGCTGGGTCTGGTACCAGGGTGTTACTTTTAGATACCGACAACAATTCCAATCTCTTTGAACTAAATCCTCGGGTATCGTTGCTTCTAGGTGTAGTTTAATGGCTTGAGTGCTTAGGTCTGCCTCTTCGGGTATCACCTGATATCTTCCCAATTACCTCAGAACTCTTTGTGGTGTATATGGTTTTATACTTCTCGCCCCCATCATCATCAAGTAGCCCTTTGAAGAGGTCATGTCGATGATTTCTGTTATTGGAAGCCATCTTATAGTCCACTTAATTTGATCCGCTCTCAATTTTCTCAAATAGGAAACCCATGCTTCAAACCCTTCCGGTGGTTTGTAATCTTCCACCATTTCCTCATACTTTTTGATGAAATTGTTCCCGTCTAAAGCATATCTCATTAACTTAGGATGACGGCGAAGGTGTTCGATCATCCACATCTGAAGAAGAATGTTGCAGCCTTCGAAAAATTGACCCCCATATTTGCACAATGTTAATGCCCGATAAATGTCCGCCGACACTAATGGGACAAGTGTGTGATCTTTTTTGTCAATGAGAACCTGTGCAATTCTGGCCATACGAAGGACTATTATACCCTAAGAATTTGGAAATACCATGATTCCCAGAAATGGCACGATAAAATCAAATCGTCGATGAATTTTCCATATGCTCTTGTCTTGTTTGTTATTCAACCCTTTCTCATGTGTTTCAAACCCAGCTGAGTGTCCAAATCTGAAATACAAGAAGTAGAACACACAACTCCCTTTGCTTGCGCGTTCGTTGCTCATTTTTTTGCTAATTTTCAACAGATCGAACAATTTGTGCACTAAGGGAGACCTGGGGAATACGAGCTGCTGCTTTCTTAACTCTTGGCCGAAGTCAATGTACGCAGCTATTTCTTCGAGAGTGGGTGTTAGCTCAAAATCTGAGAAACATAACACATTGAAAATGGAATCCTAGAAGGTTACCAAGGCCTTAATCAAATCCTCTCCTGGCTGGATGTGCATGATGTCTACCAAGCGACCCAATTGCTCTTTTACCCAAACTCGACCATCTTCATCTAAATCACCCACCACCTACATAGCAGCATCTGTGCCCTTTATATGACATTTTGCGATGATTCCTGGACGATATTCATTTGTACCTGTGGAGGGTTAATGTTAGGGTTGACTCTTGTGGACTATTCTTGCAAAACAAGTTTTTTTAATCAAATGGACAAAGACCACTTTTTATTGCTATGTTAGCAAAATGGTCATTCTTGCAAATGCGGCCCCTTCACAATTCCAAATCAATTTTGTGGCCGGGGGTAAGTATTTGAAAGAAAAGTACACCTTTTAAACAGACTTTCCTACTTCTCCCGAAAATGGCCTTTTGACAATTGGTGTAATCTAAGGCTATTTTATTAAGAAACGACTTAAAACAAACTGAAGCTGAGTCGGCTTTATTGTTTTGACCAAAGCCCTGAAATTCCTTTTATTTTATTATTCGAAAAAATGAGGCCGAACCTTATGTGGGTTGCTTACGTATCCCACATCCGGTGAGAATCAGACTTGCGTAGTTCGGGCAACTTTGACACAAAAATATATGACATTTGACTCATTTTTTTGAAATACAATTTTTGTAGGTTTTTCTTTTTCAAAAATTCAGCAGAGTTTCGGGATATTTTCAAATAACAGGTTTTTAGAAACCGAGTAAATTTACTATCCTACCTCACTCCTGGTTTTCTCTTTATTTCCTTTTCCTAGCCGGTCAACATGCAAGCCAAAACGGATAAATATTCACATAGCACGTACGATGCATCAGGATGGTTTTTTTGGGGTACACATGTCCTAGACGGACCCAACCCCGGTGTTGAGTCCCCAAGGTCAAATGCATGTGATGCAAATAATCGTTCCTACTAGGGATCCGACATGAGGTTGCATTATTCTAAGTTTAAAAACCTGGGGTTTGTGGTCTAGACTTGGGTTACCCGAGCGGACAACTGGGATCGAGGAGGAGGCGACACACCGGGAGCACGAAAGTCTGCCCGGCCTTGTTGCTTGCCCAACCCCGTCTTATTTGGTATAACTTCTACAAAAAAAGTGGGCCACGCGAACGTGTGTATCATTTTCATAAGACACTGAAGGGTGTCGTAAGAAGACATTTAAATACAGTTCAAGTAATATCAAACAGGTAAATGACAATTAGCACATTAAGACACAAAATACAGTAATATTAACAATAAAGCCAAATAAAAATCACATTAACAAGCTCGAATTCTTGAACCCTGAACCAAAGATTCTGGGTTCTGTATTCCCAGCAGAGTCGCCAGAGCTGTGACACCTCCTTTTTTACACACCCGAAGGTATATAAGGGAGTTTTTTTAATTTAAGTGATATTATTCGAAATTGAATTATTTTATTCAATTTTATTCAGAGTCGCCACTTGAGATGGTTTGTTTTCTGGTGTCCCAAGTCACCGGTTTATTTTAAATTCGAAATCGAGCAAGTTTTATATTTTAAAGAGTCTGCGAACCAGAAATTCTATGTAAGGAATTTTGTTAACTCGGGAGAAGGTGTTAGGCATTCCCGAATTCCGTGGTTCTAGCACGGTCGCTTAGCAAATTATACATGTATTAAATTGTTTAACTACTAATTTTTAGGACCTATGTGCATTTATCTTTTACCGCTATTAATCACTTGATTTATTCGTAATTAAAGAATTGAGTTATACATACGTATACTCTTTTCTTTTTGGGCGTCAAAAATCATGTCACGCGAACGTGTCCACAATTAATAATGCTTTGTTATTTTTATTAAGAAAAGTTTAGTTGAATTTGCATGAACGCATCCCTTGAGTCTTTTAATATTTTAATTTGTAATTATGTTACGCGAACGTATACATAATCGCAATACTAATCTAAATCGGGCCTAAAGCAAACTACGATTATTCAAGGAATTTCTAAATTAATTCATTTATACGAGGGCCATAAATTAAAAGATTAAATTTGTATATGACACACCCCAATTTCTTTAATCTAAAGTTGTGAGGGCCATGTGTTATAAATTAAAGTATGGCACGTCTTAATTTTAGAGGGCTTGTTTAACTAAGGCAATAGAAGGAAGTTCTTACTTACACCTATTTTGGACTTGATAAAAGGGCTAATAATTATGAACAATTTGGAGTGTATGGCATTGAATCCTTAATCTTTTTAGGGGTGAAGCAGGCCAATTGACAGGCCCAAATCTCTACCGCTTAAAAAAAAGAAATTCGAGAATAAAAGGGCTGATGGAAACTGGGCTCGAACTAAGCCCAGAATCAAAACCACAAATGGACCTTAGACCCCATCTGGTCTGGTCTCTCCCACATCGTATTATTGGGGATGGAATCAGGTATAAAATATAGCCTTGGATATATTAAGTCCATTTGAACACATTTACTATTTATATTGCTATAACAAAAAAAATGTGCTACCAAATTCTAAAAATTCAATACGCTGAAACCAGTGCATGATGACATTTACATTAGCTGAATAAAATGACACCATGACATGAAAGTATAAAATGTGAAGTACATATGGGCCAGAATGAGGCCCAAAGAGTCTCTACTGTCAGGTGACCTGCTTATGTGATACAGGAGAGCTTTTAGACGGGCTCAACTTTGAGCCCAAACATATACAGCATCAACATATGTACCCAAACTACCTTAATAAAGCATCAAGGATCTGGAAAAAAAATTTGATTTTTATCTACCAACATACATCTGATTATAATACTAACCATGAAAATTACAACTTAACTTATTTATGAACTAGTTTATAATCTTTATAAAGTTCAGTCCACTCATTACAATAAATATGAATAGCAATTTTTACAGCAGTAAACAGACTTTTGCATTTCTATTAAACCAAAAATACAGTTCCCTAAGAAAGAGAAATGTTCTATATGACAGTCTAATCTACTACTGCTCTATACTCAAACAAGCTAGGACTGCTCATGGCTTAACCGACTGAGTCCCTTTCCTGTATTATACTGATTGTTTCAGTGACCAAAAGAGAAACTTGTGCACCATTAAGTACTGAATCTGACCATTAAAGGGTCAGATTCATTTCCTTTGGTATTGCTGTTAAGAGGTGAATCTGGAACAACAGTTTTACAAGTACATGAACACTAATTCAATAATCAAACAATGACAAGTTGAGCACATATACAACACAATATTTAAGGTTTTATGATCCAATTTAGCAGCCACTTAAAGTAACACTAACACATGATTTGCAAACATTAACCTAGTTTCACATGCTCATGATTTTTAGAACTTCAACCAACCAACATTAATTCTGTGCACACATTTTTGAACTCAAACTCAATTCTATTTAATAGGCCATTGTTACATACCTTAGAGTTGAAAAATACAGCAGAAAATGACCAAATAAAGGTCAGAAAACCAAGGCTGATTCTTCCAAAATAATGAGCAATAGTAGTCAACCAAACAAACAGCCAAATCAGAAATCAAACTCAACTTTCAAGAACCCAGAGATTTCAACTCAAGAAAACCAACAGAAATTCTTCTACTTCAATCAATTTCCAGCTTTTCATAAAACCAGAAGAGGAAATTTTTTTCTCAAAGTTAGAAGACTTAGTATTTTCAGCAAAAGGGAGAATAGTTTTTTTTGTGCAGTAAAATAGTGCTTGAAAATCAGTGTGAGAATGAGGGAAAACTTTCTTTATATAGAGTATCCAAAAATGTTATCAAAATGGGAATATGTCACCCTAAATTTTGAATTTCCCTAATAGTATAACCCTTTGTTACATATGTCCGTCCTTTTTCCTTATTCAAAACCGGTATTTTCTAAGGATAAGGACATGTGTGTTGTATTCTAGAACTTTCTGATTTTTAGCCTAAGTAGGAACCCCTTTTTACCCGTTAGGTTATCACTTATTTCAGTTTTACCTAGGTTCTTTTATGTTTACTTAGGTCCCTTAAGTCCTATGATGTTCATACAAAGGACAACCCTATATTGAAATGATCCAAAAAGAAGTGTTGATGCAATGTTTAAGGCTAAAACTAAATTAATTAGTGAATGAATAATGCATTGTCTTTTTAGAGAAAATTAAATTGCATTCAAACTCCAATTAAGGACAGAATTAGCAATAAATAAGAAGCAAATGGGAGTTAACAATTAACCTAATACCTATTCATATGTAATTTGCTGAATGAGACCAAGACGAATTAAACAAAGAAGAGGAACCTAAACATACTGCTAAACAGAAGCAGACAAGTATGCAGGGGGAAACAGAAATCAAAATTAAACAAGCAAAAGATGAGGAAAAGAAACTAACAGATCGAAGATGGATCAAAACATAAATCTAAGACGAGTCTGAACTCTTAAACATGCTTTAATTAATAGGAATTTCATGAATTAATCAACTAACACAAAAAGAAGAAAACATAACATGCTGCTAAAATAAAAAACAGTCAAGTATGCAAAAGAGGAAACAAAGTCAAAATTAAACAAACTAAAGCAGAAGAAAAAAATTACCATATAGAAATCAAAGCCGGATCAAAATATGATCTTGTCCAAATACCTTGAAGTGTAGTATGGACTTTGACCAACACTAATCGACTTTTCTTAACAAAAACGGTCGATTAACGAAGGTTTTAAGTCCATTCAACCAAGTACAATTTCCAAAAGGCGAAGAAGAAAATTAGGGTTCTTCCAGTGTCGGGAGATTTGAAATTCGAAGAGTTCGGGGCCAATTCAGAAAAAATTGGTTAGATATTTAGGATGATGATAGGACGGGGATGCAGTGTTGTTAATTTGGGGATTTTAGGGTGACATAAGGTTTTGGCCGGATTTTTTTGATTCAAGATTCGAGAAACTAGGCGTTGATTTGAGGCAAACCAATTGGATATTGGTAATGAGGAGATGATGGGAGTCTATGGTGTTAAGATGGGGTTGATAGGAGAATTGCCGCCGGTGGAAGCGATTTTCGGCGGGCGGCTTGTGGCGGAGGCGGCGATGGAATGTGTGCCATCTAGGGTTTGTCAATTGGGGAGAAGAGACGAAGTGAGGGGGTTTGGACTGGGGTTTGGGTTGACCCAGTTCGAACATTAATATAGTAAAGTACGAATGAGTTCCAGGACGTTTGATTGACAAGATCCAATAGCTGAGATAGATTTAGGGCAAACCAGGGTCGTTTAGGTGCGTTGCGGAATGGACGGGGTTTGGCAGAGATTGGGCTTGGTTTGGGGATTAAAATTGGGCTGCTTTGGGCTCTATTCTGAGACCCAATCCCGAAAATTAATTTTCTTATGTTCTCTTCTTTTATTTTCAAATTCTTTTATTTTTCTTTTCTTCTTCTTCTTCTTTTTCTTTTTTAATTTAAAAAACAATTCTAATAGTTAAATATCCTAAATTATCTAAAATGTGAGACTAAACTAATTAATCAATTATAAAAATTATAAAATCTATTTTAATCCTAAATTAAAGGGGGAAAATTAGTAAAAAGGATAAAAACGTAGAAATTGGCCATTTTGTGATTTTTATTTTTTAATAAAGTAAATAACTAATTAATTACTCCTAAAAAATATAAAAATAAATCCTAAATGCAATGCATGATATTTTTGGTATTTTCATAATTTAAATAAACTTCAACGTACAAGAAATATAAATAATTAAATAAAAATCCCTAAAAATTGTAAATAATTAAGGAAAAATCTATTTTCTTGAATTTTATAGGAGTAAATTATATAGGGCAAAAAAACACGTGCTCACAAGCTTCAATCAAGACAACCTAGTAGATGGAAGTTCGAGTGATTAACTCTCAATATACTACGCGTCCGAAGATTGCTCCAGAAGATATAGCAAATAAAAGGAAGAAAAGCAAAGTTGATATTGAATTCCGTCGTCATTTATTGACTGGATTCATAAGAAACCCTTGGGCCAAATCTCTTAGAATATTCCTTTGTCTCAACCAGTGAAAATCCCTCTAATCCTGCTTGCAAACCTTGATGATATGGATGCCACGAATAACTCAAGACCTGCCTATATGAAGAAAGAGAAGTTACGCAACTTAAACATACAAGCTTTTACATCTTTCTAGATCCTAATAAAAATAATGTATTCTTGAGTTTATTATTATCACAAAAGATATGAAGAGATAGAAAACAGTCAAGACCTTGTGTCAAGCATTTGAGAAACATTCAACTATACCTCGTTGGTTGTGAACGAAAGAAAACCACGACTGATGTAACAAGTTACTTATTAAAGAACTAAGAGAATCCCTGTGATAGAAGGGAAATGGATGTAGGTACCACACCAGTACATGAATCAATATAAAAACTCTAAGTCTTA
Source organism: Nicotiana glauca (assembly GCA_026770625.1). Lineage (NCBI taxonomy): Eukaryota > Viridiplantae > Streptophyta > Magnoliopsida > Solanales > Solanaceae > Nicotiana > Nicotiana glauca. Next base: position 141,623 of record MU723372.1, read on the forward strand.
TTTATTACTTTTTATATAATTAGCGTTCCTTGTTATTCTTCTCTAACTTTGTGTCTACAAGAAAAAGAGTCAACTAGTATTTATATTAGTCAACTAAAATTTTATCTGGGCACAATTCGCCCCTCCCCTCTTGTTTTTCATAAGACATATTGCTTCTAACTATGAAAAAATATCATAGTTTTGGGAAAAACAAAAAGTGAATTGGTCAAGAGTACTAGAGTTTTTGCTTTTCTTATTTATCTACCTAATGTCTATCTATTATGCAGTCAAATTAAGATCATGCCTGCTCCATAAAGACTTTCTTGAATCTTTCTATGATTGAAAAAATATTTTGTTTTCTTATTCAATGTTTGATAACTGATTTCTTCCCTTAATTTCTTGATGACTTCCATAAAACTTGCCATATGTGTCGCTGAACATATTCCTCAAAACAGTCACTTCAATCTTATTCCCACTTTTTCCCTCCAATCGGGACAACCCTTCACACTCCCTAACGGCCTTTTTAAGAACCCCTTCTCACCGTCTCCTCTCCACCTAGCAAATATTCTTCCACATGGCTAAAACTAAAACCTTCCCCTCATCCATTGTCACTCGTCATAGCCGTCACTTCCAGAAGACCCAAACCCCTGAAGAAATCGTTGATATTGAGTCATCCCTTGACTCTAATACTCCCAAAACTTATAATGGAAGTAGTGATTCTTCTATAAATCATGTTTTAAGCCAGTAAAAGATAGAAAAATACATATTGATCAAACCCCAAAAAGGCATGCATGCCAAAAAAGAAAAAATGGAAAGAATTAATTTTTGACCTGAGGACATGATGATGTTTAATGGACCAGCGGAAAAATCAGGGTTTGAAGCATACAAGGCAAAGTCTATATTATATGGGAGTACTGTAACTCTCTCCCTTATGAAAGATTTTTATTGATATACTGTCTCAAATTTTGACTTTCGACGCTCGTCTTCTCTATTTGACACTCTTGAAAACATTGTCTATGGAGAAAATGTGAGAATTTTTTATGCAAATCTATTTGTGAATGATAAAGTTGACTTGGAATCAATAGTTTTAGGTATGCTTGATACTTATCAATTTGATAAAATTTTCTCTCCTATATTTTATGATTATTATGTATTTGTTCAAAACTCCTAGCCTAAAGACTTTGCAATATCCTTGGATGAGGCAAAAGTTGTGTTGTCTAAAACCCCCCATGATATTGGTCTTAAAAGTCTAAAATTTGAACATCATGTGTTTGGATCATATGATTACAACTACCCATCTACAAAAGTTCGGCTCTTTTAGCTCTTTAACCACCGGAGATATTTTTGTTCTGTATTGCCGTGTGAAAAACAAAAGACTTTATTAGTCTGTGTGGATTCATCAGTACATACTAGAAAGAATTAGAGAACTCTCTTCCTCTACTTCACGTTTACCCTACAGTTTGCTTATCTCACATATACTTGAAGTCTTTTACCGTGAAAATAGTAATAATAATTAAATTTATTGATGAGACTCTAAAAATACGTGATCTATTTTTATGCTAGTTCTAAAGCAATTGATGCTATATGTGAGAAGTTTAAGGAGGAGATGCGAGCTAAAATGGAGTTATAATCGAACCGATAAATAGTCATTTAGGTCCTCGGGCTAGTCGATTTGGGGCCTCGAGGTCGATTCCCGAGTTGGAGCTCGAGCTATTAGGGGTAGTCAGGGAGGGCTAACCGTTGCAATATAATTAAAGGAGGCTCTTTATGGACAATAAAAAGAAATAAATGAAGAACAAGTATGAAGATAATAAGTAAGAGCAATAATATCGAGAGAGTGTGTTAGATAGAAAAGAGAGAGAGTTATCATATATTTCGTGTAGAATAATTGGAGCAACCTCGGTCCTCTGCAAAATAGTAAAGATCCCCTTTATATAGAGGGGGAGCCTTATATGATACGACATACGTTAATTATAAAGATATGGAGATGGGACAGCTACATGCGACACCCTGATTTGGGTTCAGGGTCGGCCGGCTAGACCTTGTCAGACTTAGCCGCGTGTCTTGGGAACTCCCACTTTTACTTTAGCTTCGACCGATATTCTTTTCAAGCGGGGTATCGATGAGATCCGAGGAAGGAGGTTTGAGCGCATATCTGCAGCCTCGAGGCTTTGGGGTAATCTTCTGAAAGGGGAAATTGGACCCGTTGTTTGGGTAACCCAACGATGGGGAAATCCCCAACACCCCCCCCCCCGATTTTACCGTACACAGACAGTCTCCGCATTTCTTAGAGTGAAGGTGATAAGAAACGATCCTGAGAATCTTCCTCCTCATGTGTTCTTGTAATTAGCATCTGTCGCAAGACGTCAAGATGTGATACACACGTAGCCCCTGAAAATCTCCGCATTTATTATGGCAGTTGGTTGTCTTTTGGCCTTCTTCAATGTGCAGGCGGAGCTTCTATAAGTACTTCCCTTCTACCCTTCTTATTTTTTTTAAACCATTGTATTCCCAAACCCTAATGTATGCGGTGAAGTCAGAGGACTAAATTTCTCGCTATCAAGCCATTTCGGAAGAATACCTCGAGGACCCAAGGATGTGGAGTCACAACCGAGTCCCCTCCCTCAGGGCTCGTCGAGGCCCGGCTCGAAGAAGACAGAGGTAGAGGCTAGAACAGATGGGGAAGTTCCCAAGGCACACGGATAAGTCTGACAGAGCCGGTCTGACAGAGCCGGCCTATCCAGAGCCTACGCCGGAGCATCACATCTAGCCGTCCCATCTCCATGGTTTACAGCTAATGCATGATATATTATAGCCGGGTTCCCATCCTATATAAAGGAAAGCCACACTACTTTGTAAGGATCTGATGATGTCCCAACTACTCTCCATAAGATCAATACATATCTCTCTCTCCTTTCTAACTTACTTGTTCAAAGCTACCTTTGGCATTTATTATTCTCTTACTTGTTCTTCATTTATTGCTTGATATTGGCCATAAACAACCTTGCTTGATTACACTCTAACTGTCATCCCATTTCCGACTACCCATGATAGCTCGAGATCGGGGCCAAAAATTGGCCTCGAGGTCCCCCATCGACCGGTTCGGAGCCAAGGCAGCAAGCCCCTCGGTTTGATTTTTGTTCTGTTTTAGCTCGTAATCTATCGTTAAACTTCATATTCTTAGCATCATCTGCTCTAACAACTAGCATAAAAATAGATCACGTATTTTTAGAATCCCATTTTATAAATTTAGTTGTTGTTACCATTTTCACAGTAAACTATTTGGCACCTACTGTGGGGCTAAAAATAATAGTGATTATTTTCTTGCTGGTTCCATTACAAAAACGCAAGTTATCTTTCTCACTTTTCTTGTCAAAGATCTCTTGATTTCAGGTTGAAATGTCTGACTCGGTAAACAGAGTCGAGAATGATAACCTCGAAAACCACGGGGAAAATGGCGTGGTTGTCCCAGCTGCCGGAACGCAACCATAGAATCCCAATGACGCGCCCGGACAGATTCTAGCGGATACGGATTCATAGGACGTACAACAGGTCAAAGAAACCTCACACATGGAAGGGAGCATACAACATGGCGACCAATCGAAAGCCGTAAAACCCCATCTCTGGAAGCGAGGAAGTTAGTCTTCACGATATTTTTGGAATATTGCAGGCACAACAGTTGGCTATTGCTCAGTTACAAAGCTTCCCGAAGACTCCCAGCACAGTAGCGCTGAAAACTACTCCCCCTGCCGAACGGGTACTGGAGAGGTTAGGCAACGACAAATCGGTAGTCGATCCTTCCATTATGAGAATGCTGGAAAAGGATCGAATCAAGTTCGTGGAAGTTTTTGCTGTGGCCGTCCCTAGGAAGAAATCTCGGAATCCGATCCAAAAAAGCTCAAAACGCCAGAACTACCTAGGTACAACGGGGCCTCGAATCCCAACGAACACGTCACTACCTATACGTGCACGGGAAAAAGTGACGACCCAAAAGATGATGAGATCGCGCCCATCTTATCGAAGATGTTCGGGGAAACACTCTCTAAAGGAACCATGTTGGGGCACCGTAACCTAGCGCCAAACCCTATAAACTAGCCTACCGAACCGTCAGACTCCTTTATAAAGGCGTATGCCAATGACATCGAAACGACAATGGGAAAGGCCGACGCATCCAAGGCCGAGCAAAGGTAGAATGAAGTGCTATGGGGATTCGCACTTCATTCCCCGATGGAACGAACAGGACTACCCCCGGTCTCGGATTACTAGACAATACATGCCTTCAGTCAAAGCCTGAACAAAACGAGCCCGACGATTTTAGGGCAGTTCGAACGAAACTTGATCAGGTACCCAGCCAAGACCTGGTCAGATGCCCGTACCCGGCACGAGTCGCAAACCAGGTTCGTGGACGACCATCCGGGAGCCTCTTCGGACTCAGCTTACCCACACAGGCTCCTGGCAAAGAAACAAATGACAAATGGAGCGAGGTACCGCCCATGCACGACAGACAGGAGAAACGCACCAAGATATAATCTACCTCGCGACAATCAAAGAATGGCCTGAGGAAATATCCTCGAGAAATCATTAAAAAAACCAGGTTCGATGAGGACGCATGGCCGGCAAGGGTGCCTCGCCCACCAAAGTACAATTTCCATATTGCTATACCAAGTATCGTGCTCGCCGTAGGTGATATTGCGGACGTCAAATGGCTCGGACCAATTCGGTCGAATTCATGTCATGGGAATCGCAGCCTGGCACGGAAACTACATAGCAAGTGCAGTGGCGGGGCCGAAGGAAGCCACCAACTTCGAAGGAAAGCCGCCAAGTCACTCGGGAAAAATCACCACCAAGAACTGTTGAGCGATCGAATTCAAGTTCAGTCCCCAGTACGGAAGGCAGCCACGAGGAACGAAACAAGCGGGCCGTGGTGCATCACCGCGATGATGGAGGAACGATGATCCTTTCCAAGAACTTCTAAAAAGAAGAGCAAGACACCTTGTCACCAAAGAAAGGCAGACCTGGGGGTATACCCCCAGGGATGCCTTTACATTCAGCAAGGAGGATACCGAGACCTCATCTCGACCTCACAATGACGTACCGGCAACCTTCTTCCTTACTCGATCAATTTTTTTATAAAACATGTGCTCGTGAGTTCAGATGACTCGACCAACACTATCGGACCGTCGGGTCGAAATACAATCGCCTCTCAGATCTTTGACGGACTCCAAATGGCGATCGCTATAATAAGGGGAAAGCCATTCACCCAGCACAGCATGACCGGCCCAGAGCGGATTGCCAAGTTTCATGTCATCAAAGGAGGCACAAGGCATGGACGCCTTATTCAGATGAACTCGAGCGCGTAGCCCGAAGATAGGGCCGTCCCCACTTCGCCGAGATAATGAAAATTCCGCACAAGGGATGGAATTAAAACCATCGGCAGGAAGCGATGCGCATCAAGAAGAAGTTCCGTATCACATGACGCACCACCGGAACCAATATATCCACTCTCAAAAGAGTCAAAGGGTAAGCGAGCTGCATCATCGGCCAAAGCCCGATCAAACACAGCTGGGGGATGCATTAGAGTTCACACCCCAAAATAACAGGAACATACCAAACCTCAGAAAGTCGCCTAAAGATCCCGCGGTAAAGGAAAACTAACTCCCTCCTTCGATATTTTTCACTAACCTGTATGCAGACACCGGGCCAATGCGCTCGGAAGTTCTAACTCCACCTAGAGACCTCAAGGCCTTACCAGAATCCGCCACGCTCTTTCCCCTTGGCCGGACTTCTGCCCCAAAGAGGGTCTTGCCAGCAAGGTTCTTAACGGAGCAACGCACCCCTCAAAGGATCCGACAAGATCACAGGCTTTCTTCTGCAATCAAACGATGAAGGACACCCCACCTCTCGAAGGCCCCGTTCACTCGGAAGGCCCGGGGAATGACAGGCTGAGCTTCTATAAGGAATTATGTACTGGACCATACAGCCCGAATAGCCACGCCCGCGCGGACCGAGCCCTCTACAATGAAACAATATACATTTATGCCAAGCAATAAAAGAATATATTTTGGCATCTCATACTCAAGAAAAGGGAACTTCAACATGCTCTCGGTAGGGGTCCCCCCACCAAATATATCCCAAGGTACTCGGATACTTAATGTCGACAACTTGACACCCGCACGACCCCAGGGTCGGAACTCCGGGCTCACAAATACCCCATCAAGGCAACTCTGAGCTCACAAATGACAGCCTTCGAGCCTAAGAAAACTCGATGACTCAAAGACTGCCGTCAATCACCAAACACTGGAAAACCCCGAACCATAAGACCTTGAGTGGGCAGACTCAGTATATCTAGACCCATTCTACATAACAACAAAAACTATAAGACCTCAACAGGCATGACAAACTGTAAGACCTCAACAAGCATGACAAACTGTAAGATCTCGTTAGGCATGAAAATTTTGTAAGACCTTTCTATATGTATAAAACTAAATCCCGAAGTTTAGGCTATACGTCGCATTAGTAAGAATCCCGAAATGGCATACCCTCAGTCTAGACGCCTAAACTATCACTCGGGATCAAAAATGGCTCCAGTCAAACACATATGACTACGGTCAAAATGAGCTACTCCAGCCAAATGAATGCGACTCGGGGACGGCCGACTGTCACTAACAACATTATAGGCCATTACTTAGAATATACTTCGAAAAGAACAAGTTAAAATAGGCTTCCCTCCAATAGGCAAACGAGCTTCGATCATGTCAGCTCAAAATCACAAGGCTTCGAGCTACTTAGCCTACGAGCTAAAAACCTACCGAGGTGCTCAAACATTACCGCTAACGACTTGAAATTGAGGTTCTTCCAGAACCGACGATGGTTCAGGCAAAATCATTTCAAAAAGACCTTAATGAGAGGAAAATAACACTTACGAAATACCCACGTGAAAAAGTGTGAGTGCCATTATCCCCAGCCGAACGAGCCTCAGGGCCGCACACTAAAAAGTCTCAGCGACCAAACAACGTACGAACCACTGTCCCCAACTCGAAAATTGAAAACTTGAGGATTAAAATGAGCTTGATCCGTAACCCGATTCGGATACCGGATCCAAAATAGTTAAACAACACATGCCTAAGGGAACGCCCTAAGTGCCATTATCGCCAGCCAAACAAGCCTCCAGGCCACACACTTAAAAGGTCGATTCGACCCGAAGCGCAAAAGCCATCATCCTCTGTACATGCGGGCACGAGAGAACTTAAGGGTCAATTAAAGCTCGAGTCGCAATGCAACTCGGAGACTGGACCCAAAATAGTTGAAGAGAGAACGCCCAAAGGTGAGTAATAAGAACAGTCACCATCCGCACATGCAGGAACGGGAGAATGGAGGTCAGGTAGGCTCGAATCTAGGCCTAACTCAGAGACTAGGCCTAAACAGGTAGGCAAAGCACAAAGACCCTAATGCCTACTCACGTCAGAAATCACACTTAAGAGCCTCCGGACCTATCTAGTAAGCTCCGGATCCATAGGGTCCGCGCCAGACGCCGAGAACTAACCTGCCTGGTCGAAATCAATGAAAAAGGAGATACAAAAGAGATAAAGCTTCAAGTTTTCTCTTATTTACATGCGCAAAAGGCGAACTCTCCATCTACAAACATGCTCTGCAAAAATCAAGTACAAAATGGAAAAGCGTCGAAATCCACGCTCTACTCCCAAAGGCTACAGCCTGCCAGCCCCAGATCCGCTCTCTATGACATCAGGAAGAAGGGACCGAGCATCACGCTCGCCCGCCCTTGCTCGAGCCAACTCCTCCAAGAGAACGAAGCCCCTAGAGCCAATATCCTCGAGTACCGCTCTTTGGGATCTGCAATGGACATATTTCTTGATCCTCTTCTCGAGTTCGAGGGCCCGTTTCAACTCTGCTTGGGCACTAACAACATCCTTCATACGAATCGCCAGCTCCCGATCAACCTTAATTCAATTTAATGTTGCTTCAGCCCGGGCATCGATTATCTCATCCCTAATCCTCGAGAGATCGGACTCGAGCTTCCCAATCATATCCGCTTGGACTGTAGCTTTTCCATGAGCCAAGCGGAGTTGGACCTCGAGAGCAGGAATCTTTGCCACGCCACCCCTCTTCTGTAAATCTTGATCCTACACCAGAGCCCTCAGTTCACTGCAAGCATACCAGACGCGGTCGACTTTGCCCTTGTGGTACTCCAAGGCCTCCGTCTTTTTCTGCAGCTAAGATAGGCAAAAGGGTTAACCTTAAGGGTCAAAAGGATCGAAACGCTCACTACGAAAAGTTACCTGCTCTAGCAAAAAGCTCTAGTAATTCGAGCCCCAATACGCCTCATATCACCAGTGCATCAACTCAACCTCCTTCTCCTCACTAAGGAGCCTAAGGGACACACTCTCGTCCAAAGATTTTTGAAGCCTGAACGCATGATGGAGCAGCTCAGACCTGAGCCTGTCAAAGGCCTACAAAGTAAAAACTCGGTAAAGAAAGGAGGACATGAAATACATAAGGACCGCGCCAAAACTTACCATGAAGTGAAGCCGACGGACTCCCTCAAAGGCGGAGCACACTCTTGTTGGTATTGCCCCTTCGGCCCCGGGAGAACCAACCTTGGGCAAAGAATATTCTCTTGAAGGAACCATCATCCCAGAATCAAACACTTCGACAGCAACAGACTCAGGTGACGGCCTCTCTTCGAAGACACGGGCCCATTGAGCCCCATTAAAATCTCCATCACACCACGGGTGCAAATCCCTCTTATCACCATTGGCCCTTGGCTAGGGGGAAAGAAACTCCACCTCCTCCCCGGAGGAAAATAGCCTTGCCCTAAGGAACCGCCCGATACTTATGTGACATAGCCAACACAAAAGAAAAAGAAGAAAATGTCATCTCAAATACGCGAAGACCAAGGTAAAAACACGCACGCGCATACCTGGATATTTCGCTTCCCATCTGCCACGGGACACAGCTCGCCACCTACGCTCATCACAGGTCGAATGGGTCGCTAACTTCTAAACCCAGCCGGGAAGATCGAGAACTTCGATTGGCATCAATGAAGTTGCTGCAAAAGGGAAGGAAAAACAATTACTCAACTGTTCTTCGCTATAAGATAATCCATGGAAGCACGAGAAACTCCACTCACATGCATAATTCTATCCCTTGGGAAATGGCATGAGCTCCACGGGGATAATGTCAGTCGTTCGAACCCGGACGAACCAACTGATCCACTCTTGGTCTCCATCTTCTTCGTCATCGACAACAAAGGGTATGGACGAACGGCACCGTAAGGTTAATAGGACTCGGTGGTGAAAGGCCTGGTACAGCCTGAGGAGGTGGCTAAGCGTGAACTCAAGCCCAACTTTCTACACAAAGAACCTCATCATCAATACCACTCGCCAAAACGATGGATGTATCTGCGCCAAAGTGACCCAATACTTCAAGCAAAAATCAAGCACGACCCTATCAAGGTGGCCAAATGCGAAAGGATATAGGTATACGGTCCAGAATCCATCAGCAGAGTCCGTCCGGTGAAAGCACCAGCAACGTTATCTCTTCGCTCCATCCGCAGTATCTCCTCAGAAACTACAGATGTTCCTCTCTTATCAAAGACACAGTCTTCATAGCGAACTAACATGGATCCTTAGCACTGAGAGTATAACTTTCCCCTCCCTATCGGGCTAGCTCCGAAATAGCTGCCATGACTATGGTAGAGTCGACAGATTCAAGCAAGGATGTGCGCCAATGCTTTTTGCGCCTAAAGGGACGAAGGAGCTGATGCCAAGGAGGAAGGACAACTACCCAAAATAATGAAATCTCCCAAAGAAGCAAAGGCCACCCCACGTATATATGGTAAAAATCGATGATTTGCCTATCCAGAGTGAGCCCCTATAGTCCAGCGGCCTCGATACAGCCTCGAGGTAATGCTCGACCCCAGGGGCATCCATCGATAAGAAATTAGGCCTTAAGGAATCAACTGTGTTGTCTCCAGCCTTGAGTTAGTGCCCGAACTCGTGAGTTTTCTTTCTAAAAAAGAAAAATAAGCACGCTAAGCTCCGATCACGAAGGCTGCAAGAGGGATTGAGACATCGTCTAAGTACATGCAACCCCTCAATAGAATTCTATCCACTACGCTCTAAAATGCAATCTGCATCAAGTCCAAAGCATACCCCAAGGTACCCGAACTTGACCTTTACTCTAGATACCATTTTCGAAAGCTCCAAAACTCGGCATACTACCCCCATGCAATTTGGGGGGGGTCACTGCCTGAGCCTATCAGATCAACTCAGGCTAGGTCCGGGGTATGATGATGGGCTCAGATAGAAGCCATATCGACCATCAGGGCATCAGAAAGAATGCTCGTATCCTAGTTAGATATCAACGGTCTACAATAAAGGAAAGCATTCGAAGGCCCCGAAGCACACAAGAACATACAATAAATAGAACGAGAATTGAAAATACAAATCAAGGAAGTATCTTCATATTCACAAATATCCATGTACATTAGCCCTCGAGGGGCCCATACGTAAAATTACAAAAGCCTACTGAGGATATCCACGCAAAGGCGGAGGAATGGAGGGATGTACCTATGATGAAACCCGAGAGCCCTGTCCATCTTCGAAAGTCCATCTCCGATATCAGTATCCCCGAGCACCGCCCACTCAACCATGCATCCTCGTGAGCGATTTCTTCGAGCGCCTCCTCCTCTAGGCTCCCAGCTCAATCCCCTAGGGGGTCCCCACCGAGGGAAAAGATGAACAAGAGGAAATAGAGAGGATGCAGATGAGGTAGAGAAAAGAGACATGGCCCGCCAAAGCCAAAGGTTAAAGATTTGGCGAGCCCCAGCCTCTACAACCGAGAGTGCCATTTTATCCATTGGGAAAAGAAAAACCCATGGGATAAAGTGCCACACTAGGACTGGTAGGAGAGTGAGCAGCGGCATAGTCCGAATGACTGTCTACAAAAAGGGAGAATTCCCCGTCCGTCATCGTCTCGGGCGAACAACAACACCAACTGCAAATATAGCAACGACCATAACAACAACGGGAAAACATGGCCATGATCAATGAAGAGAAGCTCCGGCAAGAGGCAACAACACAACCTACGGGAGCTTTGCCTAATGGCCTTGAGGCCATAAGCCCCAAAACATCGTATCCAAGGATAGAGGAGGATGATAAGATAAAATGGGCAAATGACCCAGCGAAAATATTGGGATAGAAAAAACAACGCCAAGGCACCCCCATTTATAGGGGGTAACGACACAATTATCAAGGCTTTAGAAAACTTACCAGCGGACACAATTACTGTATCCTTGAAGAAACAAATCGACGGTAGTACATTCACCTTGAAGAACGGGAATCGACAGTGCATTGAATGATGTCAAAATGCATAAGTCCATAAGACACTCTGATTGCCACAAAAGCTCGCACCACAGGTCGCATCATTGGTGTGACGTCTCCATAAGAAGATCGAGGAGTCAGGTGTCAAAATCATTTCCCATTGCTTCGTTCTGGGAAACGCGGAGACTATCTGTATACGGAAAAATCAGAGGACTTCATTTCTCGCTATCAAGCCATTTTTGAAGGATGCCTCGAGGCCTCGAGGATGTGGAGTCACGACCGAGTCCCCTCCATCGGGGCTCGTCGAGGCTTGACTCGAAAAAGATAGAGTTCGAGGCTAGAATAGATGGGGAAGTTCCCAAGGCACACTGCTAAGTCTGACAGAGCCGACCTATCCACAGCCTATGCTGAAGCATTGCATCTAGCCATCCCATCTCCATACTTTACAGCTAATGCATGATGTATTATAGCCGGGTTCCCCTCCTATATAAAGGGAACCCACACTACTTTGTAAGGATCTGATGATGTTCCAACTACTCTCCATAAGATTAATACATATCTCTCTCCTTTCTAACTTACTCATTCAAAGCTACCCTTGGAACTTATTATTCTCTTACTTATTCTTTATTTATTGCTTGATATTTGTCATAAAGAGCCTTCCTTGATTATACTCTAACTATCATTCCATTCCCGACTAACCCCGATAGCTCGAGATCGAGCCCAGATATTGGCCTTGAGGTCCCCCATCGACCGGTCTGAAGCCAGGGCAGCAAGCCCCTCGGTTCAATTTTTGTTCTGTTTTAGCTCGTAATCTATCGTTAGACTTTACATTCTTATCATCATCTGCTCTAACAACTAGAATTAAACTAGATCACGTATTTTTTAGAATAATATTTAACAAATTTAATTATTGTTACCATTTTCACGATAAACACCCAGAAAAGGTTCGTTCTTCCCTTGTTTTTGCAACTCTTTTCCTGTTTCTAGATTCTTTTAGTAATGGCAAAAACTTCTGCCTCTCCTTCTCAGGAGATTGTGGTCTCATAATCTTTGCTTTTATCTCAAGGTAAAGTGGCCACACCTCCATGTGTTGAGGACTGTCTCTCCGGACCTTTTGCGATGACTTCTGATTTTATGGTTGAGAGACCTTCCTCGAAGCCAGAGCATTACAAACTCGTGATTCGGTATATCAGCTCGATAACAGACATTAGAAGGGTGAAAAATGACTGTCGCTCGGTGGATACCATTCTTGTGGAGGTCCCTGCCCAGGAAGAAGATATTATAGCATATAAATCCAGCTTTCTGAGTGTGTATACCTATCGATTCACCTTAGGGCCGGTGGGGCCATCCTCGCCCCCAATCGACCCCCTGATTCTCGATTTCTATCGGTAGTATCAAGTTACACTCGGTCAAATTCATCCTTCGTTCTAGCACTTTATTTATATGATCAGGAGTTACGCAAACATGATCGAGGAGATGCCCTTCACCCTCAACCACCTGATTTGTTCGAATGACGACTTTCGACTTGATTTCGGTGGAAAAGATATCATTTCCTAAGAAGTGGAACGTGAGGCATAAGTAGACGCATTATCTAGACTTCCCTTGATTCTTTTTGACAATGTCTCTCTAGGCATCTAACCTTTCTTCTCATACTATTTCAGCCGTAGCGAGCTACATTGGCGCAGTTCCGGATCTCTGGGATTGGGTCGGCCGCTTGTATTCGATCTGCCCATGTGCTGAGCGAGTGTGGTACGATTTATTCCGAGCTCGATGGGAAGCCAAGGATCATGTTAAGCTCTGAAACATGCTTTGGCCGCATTATTTTATCCAAATCGCTATTAGTGTTGTTCCCCATTTTTTGTATTTCACCTCTACATTTGTAGAGGTCTTGGGGAAGTCCCATTGGTGAAGGAAGCACTTCCCATTGAGGGGAACGCCCTAGTGCCCGGTAAGAGGAAGAGAATGCAGGGGGATCCATTGGACGGGCTGCCGAAATTCAATAAGGTTAAGGTGGAAGAGTCTAGGGTCGACCCAGCAGCTCTGACTTCGAAAATGGCGGGAAACCCTCAAGCTAAATGTAAAGGGAAGAGTTGCTTCCCCACGTCTCCCGAGGAGTGTTTAAACTTGGCCAATCCCTGGGCCCTAGGGATGGAGGCTTCTGAGCCGGAGCTTGATGCCTTTGTGGTTGAGCTTTGTGGTGGGGAAACCATGGGCGGAGTATCAACTACTACCCCCGAGTTGGCTGGCAGCGAGGACTCTCCTCGAGTCGAGTGGCTCTTGGTAGGCAGCTTGGAGAGGCCCAACTTTGGGGCCTGGCGGGACAAGGGGTGGATCTTGCCAACACTGCGGTCGTGATTGATTCTGCACAGGGAATGAACCTACCACCTCGGGGAGTGTAGGATGGACCGCATGAAGAGGCCCCGATGTAGGGACACCAGTCAAAAGTGGAGATGCGCCCAAGGCACCGCCAATCATTCTCGGGGGAATTCCTAAGGTCAATGTTTCACTTGTTTTTGGCGAAATGGGCAGACTTTGCAAGCGAGTAATTTTTGTTAACTCTGTTTGCCGCTCTCAGCTGTTTCCAATTTTTGCTTTTCTAACTTATCTTTTTTCGTGGCCTCAGGCCAAAGCGCTTTATAGCAAGGTTTTCACCCGATATCAGGATGAGGTGACCCATCGTGAGCATGAGAAAACCTATCTTACCGAGCAGGTTACTCAGCCCTCGTTCACTATTATCTGAATTTTGTTAGATTTCAATATTTTAACACCTTGGACCTGCTTCATGCAGTTTGAGAAGGAAGGTGCCTTGTTAAGGGAGGAGCTTTGGGCCAGAGACGATATATAGGGGAGCTAACTTCCGAGAGGGACACCCTTCGGGAGAATGTGACCTCAGTTAAGCGTCAGCTCCAGGATGCGAAGGAGGACAATGGCAAGTACATAGGTCTATTTAGAGCTGGTAGCTCTGCTATCTAGGATCAAAACCGAAGCTGAGGCACTTGTATCTTTGCATGGGGAGGAAGCCATTGACGCAAGCATGCGCGTTGAGAGGGCGTCTGGGAAGGCTAGTCCGAAACTAACTTGAGTTATGGCTTGTGCTTGGTTGGAACCTCGAAAGTAGAACTTTGGAGGTGTGCCGGGTGGCGACTCAGGTGGTGCTAAAAATGAGGGTGGATCCTCGAAAAGGGAAGATGCCTTTGAGAAAGGGCCGATGGAGGACTCGTAGTTGTTAGGGTGTAACCCTTGGTAAAGCCATTGAGAATATAGGTCCGACGATGAATTATTATTCATTCTACTCACCTTTCTATCTTGAATTCGGCCGGGTGATCCAGTTTCAAAGTTGACAAGAATCCTTAGATTCGTAATACGGCCTTGGGGCTCATTAGGCAGGCCCAGGGGTTGTTTCGCGCTCGGTCGATGCGACCTTTAGTGTAAGCTGGTGTTAGAGCTCTTATGTTTTTACTGAACTATTTTAGTTTTAGTCTCCAAGTTGGGTTACGAATCGAGCTCATTTGGCCCTCAAGTTTTACGTTTGCATGGGTGGGCGACAACGACTCTTACGCCTTGGGTTGAAGCGACCTTTTATGTAAGCTGGCGACAATGGCTCTTACGCTTTGCCCTTAGATATGTTTGTGGCCCTGAGGCTCGTTAGGCTGGTGACAATGGATCTTAGGATTTGCCCTTAGGCATATGTAGGATTTATTTTCCTCTCATTAAGGAATTTTGCAATGATTTTGCCAGACCTATCGTTGGTTTGGGAAGAATCTCAATTCCAAGTCATTTGCGGCGATGTTTGAGCATCTCGTAAGGTTTGACTCGTATGCTGAGTAGCTCAAAGCCTTATGATTTAGAGCTGCCATGGTCGAAGCTCTTTTGCATGTCGAGGGTAGCTTGTTTAACCGGTTCTTTTTTTAATTAGATTCGAAGTAATAGCCTATGATTTTGTAGCGACGGTCGGGCGTCCCCGAGTTTAGTTAGTTTGGCTGGTACAGCCGTATGACCGTAGTCGTTTGTGTCTGGCTTGAGCCATTTTTTGGTCTCGAGTGTAGTAGTTTAGGTATCTATATCGAGGGTAAGCCTTTTCAGGAATCTTACAAATGCGATATATAGCCTAATCTTCGGGATTTTATGCATGTAGTAAGGTCTTACAAAATGTTCATGCCTTTGAGGTCTTATAGTTTGTTGATACTTAATACAAGTATGATTCATGACTTTCTTGAGGTCTTACAGTTTTTGTTGATACTTGGTACCAGTAAGATTCATGCCTTGCTTGAGGTCTTACGATTTTTATTGATACTTAGTACTAGTATAATTTATGCCTTGCATAAAGTCTTACAGTTTGTCGATACTTGGTACAAGTCTGATTCATGCCTTGTTTGAGGTCTTACAGTTCGTTGATGCCTTACGTAGGCCATATAATACTGAGTCTGCCCGCTCTGGGTCTTACGGCCTCGGGTTTTTCACTGAATGATGATTGGCGATAGTCTATGACTCATCAATTTCATTTTCGTTTAATAGATATTACTCGTGAGCTCGGAATCGCCTTATTGAGGGCTTACGACTTTGGAGATTCTGACCCTGAGGTCGTGCATTTTCTAAGTTTTTTGGCACCATTCTCCGATTATTCGGGATGCCTTTTTTATTGGAGATATTTCATGCTCTTCGTGTTGCCTCGTTGAGGGCATACTAGTTTGGAGTTTCGACCCCGAGATCACGCGGGTGCTGAATTACCGATGCTAGTATCCGAGTATTCGGGACATTTTTCGATGAAGGAATTATTCTGGCCAAAATGATGGGTTTTATTTGGAGCATGGGCCATGTTGTCAAAAAAGCATTCTTTGATTATTTGTCACTAGTGCATGTGCCTCTGCCGTTGGGGGCTCGGCAGTGCGTACATAGTTCATTCTACTGTTTGGTCTGGTACATCATTTTCCCATTAGGACCTTATTTGGCATTTCTTGGCTCTTCTGAGCGGATGATCTTTCAAGAGGATGTCCTTCAGTTCTCGTGATTTATAGCAAAAGAAGCCTTGAAGACTTGTTGGATTCCTTTTAGGTAGCATATAGGTGTTGCCTCGTTAAAAACCTTGCAAGCAAATCCCTTCCTAGGACAAAATTTGGTCGAAGAAAAAGAGTGACACTTTCCCGGGGGCACTCGTGGAGTTTTCGATCGGATGTCCTATCAATAATATTGTTTTAGAATCAATATATTCCAGTTGCTAGGAAGCTGTTCACCCTCCATGGTGCCGAGCTTATAAGATCCTTTGCCGACTATTCCGAGGATGCAATATGGTCCTTCCCAGTTTTGTCCTATCTTTCCTTCATTAAGATTTTTTTTGTTGAGAGTGACGTTCCTTAGAACCAAGTATCCAACCTCGAAATACCGGAGATTCGTTCTTCTGTTATAACATCTTTCGATTCTCTGTTTCTAGGCGGCCATTCGTTTCAGCGAAGCTTCTCGGTTTTCATCCAATAGTTCAAGGTCCATTGTCATGGCTTCGTTGTTTGAGCTCTCAGTAGCGTGTTGGAATCTGGCACTCGGCTCCCCGGCCTCCACTGGTATCAAATCCTCGGTGTCATGTACTAATGAGAAAGGTTTTTCCCCTGTGTTTGAGTTTGAAGTCGTTCGGTATGCCCATAGTACTTCGGGCAACATTTCTCTCCACTTTTTATTAGCGTTCTCCAACTTCTTTCTCAAGTTTTGAATGATGGTTTTATTCGTGGATTCGGCCTGGCCGTTTGTACATAGGTAGTAAGGCGTTGACAGGATTCTCTTGATTTTGTGGTCTTCAAGAAACTGTGTTACCTTGCTCCCAATGAACTGCCTCCCATTATCGCATGTTATTTCGTAGGGATTTCGAATCGGCATATAATGTGATCCCATATGGAGTTGATGACTTGCTTCTCTCCTATTTTTTTGAAGGCCTGCGCTTCCACCCATTTTGAGAAATAGTAAGCCTTAAATAAAATGAATTTAGCTTTACCTGCTGCTGTTGGCAAGGGGCCGACAATGTCCACGGTCATAAGACCGAATGTAGTTGCTCGTCGAGCTGGTGGATCATAGGAGCAAATTTCTGGCATTTCTCGCATTTTCAGACAAATTCTTTGTTGCTGTTTTTTCAAGTTGTCCCGATAGTAGCCTGCTCTGATCACCTTCCGGACTAAGAAGTTGGCGCCAAAATCGTTTTTGCAAGTTCCCTCATGAATTTCTCGGAGCACAAAATCTGTGTCACCCGACCCTAGACATATTGCTAGGGGGCCGTCGAAAATTCTCCTATATAGAGTCTCATTTTTATCGAGCGAGAATTAGGCTGCTTTGGTTCGCTGGGCCCTTGACTCTTTTGGGTCTGCGGGCAACTTCCCGTTCCTTAAATAATCAATATTTTTATTCATTCCCCCTTTATTTTCCTTTTTTGGCAGCCACGACCCATCGGCCTCCTCCTCATCATCAAATATCAAGAACTTGGCATCAAAACTTCGCTCCCTTGGCGCGTCTAATCTCTTCCGAGGGATCAAAGACTCTAGTGCGAATCTCCGCGAGAGTCCCCCTATCTACATGTTCACCGCTACTGCCTATGCAATCAAAGTCCCTCTCCAGATCGGCCCTAACAAATAAAGTAAGCCACTATCTTTTGCTTCGCCCGATAAAAAACAATAAAGGTATCAAAGAAACAAAACTCCAAACGTTTTTCTCGTATATATATATCTATCATGTACGAGGGGCGCCCTCTTCATCTGCAGGCACCCCGCAACCATATCAAAAACAAAACGGTCAATTATACGCCCCACGCCAAAAGGAATACAGCTTGTCGAAGTGCGCCTTCTACGGCCTCAACA
Organism: Nicotiana glauca; assembly: GCA_026770625.1. Classification (NCBI taxonomy): domain Eukaryota; kingdom Viridiplantae; phylum Streptophyta; class Magnoliopsida; order Solanales; family Solanaceae; genus Nicotiana; species Nicotiana glauca. The sequence continues at coordinate 159,777 of MU723372.1, forward strand.
AACAAAAATCAAGCTTCGTGATTGTCTCCCTGGCTCAGGTCAATTCCTCCGGGAAAAGGATCCCCCTGCACCGACCTGATCAGGATACTCCTCGGCGAAGGCCACAAAATAGTTACCCTTCAACCATTGGGCCACCCAGTCGAAGGCTATTTCGGCTTATCCAATTCGCCCGATGTACCTCAAGACACCCGAAGATGGAGCCCGAGAACAATTCAACAGCAAATTCGCCTGACGAAATGACCCAAGCGACGCTATCAATGCGCCATCAGCGGTCAAGACAAATACCCGGGCCACGCACCTGCATAATCATTTCGAAACACAAAAGGTCACCACCTTCCACCCACAAAGGCTGACAGGAGCCGGAGCACCTACCAAATCTCGAGCCATTGTGCAGCTCGGAGACTAATTCCAAAACGGATCTACATGATCGAGAGTAGCAACAGAAAAAAGGTACAAAAGGAACAAAAGCCTTAAAATTCTTCTTATATTACATGCAAAAACATTTTCCACCTACAGGAATGCCCCGCGCACCAGAAACAAGGTTACAAAACTATAGAACCTCTATTTTTCGACAAAAGAGCTAAAACCCGTCAAGATCTCCCTCTACAATGCTCACTAGGAGTGACTGAGCGTCGTGGTCGTCCGCTCTTACTTGAGCCAATTCCTTCGAGAAAGTAAAACCTCTCGCTCCAACCTCCTTAAACACTTCTCTCCAGGATCGACAGCGAACATACTCCTCGATCCTCTTCTCACGATCAAGGGCTTGCCTCAACTCGGATTGGGCATTAGCAGCCTCCTTTATGCAAATATCCATCTCATGATCCACCCTGGTTCAGCTTAATGCTGCTTCCGCCCGGGCATCGATTATCTCGAACCTGACCTTCGGGAGATCAGACTCAAGTCTCTCAACAATATTCGTCTGAACTTTGGCATTATCACGGGGCATGTTGGGCTGGACCTCGAAGGCAGGCATCCTAGCCAAGGAACTCATCTCCTATAGATCTTGAGCCAGCACTCGACCACCTAGATCCTCGCAACAAAATTCTGGCACGGATGACATCACCCTTAAGGTACTCCGAAACCTCAGCTTTTTACTATAACTAATATAGCAAAAAAGAAAGGGAAAACAAGACCTAAGGGCGAAAAGGGACAAAGCATGCACTGCAACTCGCCTGCTCCACCAGACAGAATTTTGCAAATCAAGCCCGGAACTATCCAAGGCTTGGGTCCTAAATGTACCAGCCTAGGTCTAAGGCCATCATGAACCTACGAAAAGAAGTTTCAAGTACAAGAAAGAGAACACGAGAAGCACCCCCTGGGGTACATCTCCTTATCTCTCCAAGCAAGTGACAGAGGGTTTCGAGGGAGCAACGCCAGCGGCCAACACCGGAAGGGATGATTCGCCCGGAGTCTGAGATGCGCCTTCCCCAAAAAAATGACCATGGGCGGTAGACTCCGACTACCCTTGAAAATAGGTGCAGGCAACCTTATATTACATTTAAGGAAGCAACATGTTCAAAAAGCAACGCCAGCGGCCAACACCGGAAGGGATGATTTGCCTGTAGTCCGACATGCGCCTTCCCCAACCAAATGACTATTGGCGGCAGACTCCGACTGTCACACCCCAACCTCGGGAGACGCAACCGATGCTCGATCGAGTGAACCTAACTGAGCAAGCCTTATCACACTCTTCCTACCCCACTCTTCATGAATAAGATAACCATGTTCCTTTTTTATTTAGGCAAGGAAAGGTAGTATATTCAACAGTGATAGTTCATTCCATATTACAAGCGTAAACCATAGTAAAAGTTAATTTCCAGAATTTCCATAAAGTTACATTTCATAGATAGTGGGAGTTTATAATTACATCATAGTTCATGAGACCCAAAACACCCATACACGACCCACACATATATCTACGGAGCCTCTAAGGATACAAAAGATGAGTTCCTGCCTTCTTTGCCGTGTATATGTATATATAGATCCCACCATACGATGCAGGATGAGATTGTGCCCTGTAATTGATATATAATAATAAGAAAGGGGATCCCTGTAATTTGTAATTTCTACATTTCCGATCGCTAGAGTTTTTCCACCGGACTGATTCAATCTTGGAGTAGCCTTTAGGCTTGTATTTTTTGATGAGTTTCAGGTTCAGTCTCTGAGTCGGGATCCAGACTCGAGCTTATCTTACCTTCGAACCCATTTGGGCTGGCGATAATGATTTTCAATCTCTGCCTTTGGGCGTTTGGCAATTTTCCTGGAGCTAGTCTCCAAGTCGGGAGATAATGGTCTTTGTGTCGTACCTCCGGGCGTGATATAATCCTTTGGTCCAGTCTCTGAATCGTGTCATGATTCGAGCTGCAATTAGCCTTTGATTCTTTCGGAGGTTGCGGTTGGCGATAGAGCTTTTTGCTTCCCGCCCCTGGGTGCTTGACGATCTTCAAGCTGATGGTCGTAGAGACCTTCGGTGTGAGGCCCGGAGGCTTTGCTTAGCCGGAGACAATGGCACTTATGCTATTTGATGTGAGTCCCAGAGGCTTTTGTAGTATTTTTATCTGCTAATTAAGGTCTTTTTGTAATATTTTTCCTGACCGGTCTTCGGTTCCAGAGGAACCTCGATTTCAAGTCCTTGTCGGTGATGATTCGAGCACCTCGTAAGGTTCAAAGCTCATAGGTCGAGTAGATCGACGCTCTGCATTTTTTGGAGCCGACATTGTCGGGCTCGTTTTTGCCTGTGGAAGGAAGCCTGTTTTAAACGGTTCTTTCCGAAGTAGATTTGGAGGATTTTTTAGCGATAATACGGCATCCCTGAGTTGCATTTTTTGGGATGTGTCAGTCATTTTAGCCGTAGCCATTTGTGATCCCTTAGTGATAGTTTAGGCATCTACGACGAGGGTATGCCCTTTAGGGATTCTTACAAATGTGACGTATAGCCTAAAATATCGGGATTTTCATGCCTGTTAAGGTCTTACAGTTTTATCATGCCTGTTGAGGTCTTACAGTTTGTCATGCCTGTTGAGGTCATACAGTTTGTCATGCCTGTTGAGGTCTTACAGTTTGTGGAGAATAGATCTGGTTTTGCCGAGGCTGCCCGTCAGGGTCTTATAATTTTGGATTTTTCAGTGCATGACGATTGGCGACAGTCTCCGAGTCATTCAGTTCGCTTGAAGACAGCTTCTAGTAAGTTCAGAGCTATTTTTCGGAGGCTTGGTGAGCCTAAAGTTCCGACCCCCGCGCAAGTTGTCGAATTGCTCATGGTGAGTCTCCAAATATATCGGATCATTCTAGACCTGAATATCGCCTTTGGTAGTCTTGGGGCCATATCGCGAGGGCTTTGTGAGCCTGGAACCCCGACCCTGAGGTCGCGAGGGTGCCGAATTGATTAAGTCTCCGAGCGTTTCGGGACGTATTTGATTTAGAGGTTTTTTGCTGAGGATAAGCCGAAATATTTTTCTTCGAAGCGTCTAATGCTTGGAAAATATTCTTGATTGCTTGGCAAAAATATATGTTGTTCTGTTGCCGTGAGTCTGGTCTACGTGGGTGTGACTCTCCTGATTATCCGATGTTCTTGTATGGTTCCATATTGGAATATAGAGAGAGAGATTGTGGACTTGTTAGGTCCCTTCCCTGGGGACGTGTAGTCTTGCTAATAATCTTGTTGGCGGAACCCTCTTCCCGATAGAAACCCGATCGAGGAAAGAATGACCGACGGACCCATGGCATCCGTAGATCCTCGAGCAGGATCAAGAACTACTAAATGCCTTGGTTGCCTGCCTGTGTACATATTATCAACAAGAAAGGAAAAAAGGAGATAATAAAAGGATGTTGTGTTCCTGCGAGTGTGCCCCTCGACAGTCGTATTCTTCGTCCTGCCAGGCCGAGCCGGACGTGAGTGCTCTTACCCTTTGGCCTCATTTGAGGATAACGTCGGTCATGGGCGTAAGGCGGGGAATCTCCTTCTATCACTTGTAGCCAGATGCTTTGGCTCCGCGTCTGTCAAGGAGTTTCACACCCTTGGAGGAGTAGGGCCGGATTTGCGTCACGGGAAATACATTTGCCATTGTCTGTTCAAAGCGTCCGCACCATGTGTTACTCAACGTATTAGCCCAAGCTCGGGCAGGCCGCACAGAGGGAGTGATTTGGTCATTGCGGCAGTCGCCATTAGGGACATATCAGCGATCCGGCCCGAGAGTGACGTTGGTCCAAGTTGTCCTATCGGCTTTTGACCGACATAGTCGGTGTAACTTTGGCTGATACACCTGTAATCACAAATGTATGTTTTATTGGAAATGAGTTTGAACGAAATAAGGGATTAACAATACGTTAATGTGATGTCGAGGTGGAGTCTCGACGTTTTTTTTCTCGAGTGAGAGGGTGCCCTTGGGGAGTATTCCCCAGGGTCATCCCTTTCTGGTGATGGACAGTTGCGTTCTATGTTCTACGGATCTTAGCGGGGTGCCTCCATCCTTTAACGGTTGTGGCGATATGCTGCAGCTTGCTGGCTCTGCCATGTTCAATTTCCCCTTGTCCTTAGATCTGGATCCGGGTTTGCTTGCTTGGCGATGCTTTATGGTCACCTTTGTTGGATGGTGTAGTTGCCGCTCTCTTGGGTCTGTAACTCCGAGCATTTTGTGACTCTCGTGGTGGGCCACGATTTCCTTGGAGGGGTTTTGGCAGAATAGATCTGATCCACCCGGAGTTCCCGAATTTACTTATGGTGACCACTATGCTTGGAACTGCAACGTTGAAGTCCAGCTCTATCGGTCGAAGTTTTCTTGCCGGTTGCGTCTTGTTGAATCCAGTACTATTGGGGGTTCCTCGAAGGTATCGTCTTCTGGCTATCACCTTGTTGTTGCGAGATGCGCTGTACCTCGGATTGTTTCTTCTGTTCACGCCATATGGATGATGGCTCCGTTCGTTCAGTGTTGGCTTCTCTGTTGGGGATCTGCCTGGATATGCCGATCCAGTATGTGTTTCTCAAGGGTTACCCGCGGCTCTGACTTGGGTCCGGTGTTGGTTGCTGGTATATGAACAAGCCTTGACCAAATAATCGACTAAGCTTCGCTCGAATCGCTCTGGAGCTGTCGGGTATGCTTTGTTTGGGTTTTGGGCGTAGTCCCGTGCCACCCCACTATTCGGGACTGGGAGTGGTTTCATTTATCTTGTCAGATAGCGGGGCATGGCTTCCCGTCATATTTTATTTCTTCTTCTTCTCCCGGCCTTCGATGCGTTTAGCTCTTCTGGCATTATTTTGATGGCATTGGCGCGTGCTTCCACGGATCGGGATAGTATGGTGAGCGAGTTCCTGAGATCAGGTGTCGAACAATGATGTCGTGTCGTGGTTTCTTCCAGTGGAATTTCTTCAAATCTACACTTCAGGGCAGGGTCGAGTTCTCCATTTTGGGGGTTATCGTTCCTGAACGGGCGTGCGTGAGTGGTAATGTACCTGTGAGGACTTGGGGTCCTGTCATCCTAGGGAATTTCGTTGTTTCTGACTTCCGCGAAATGAGTCCTGGGACCATATCCCCGGGAGACGGTTGCTGTAGGAGTCTCTGGGAGCGTGAGTCGATCTTTTCGATAATGTCCTCTGGCATCCTTACCGTTACAGGATAGGTCGTTGGTTCATCGTTGCCCAATACCTTGGATACTGGCTCGTGGCGAGTAGATATATTGGGTGTTATTGCGCCAAGAGTCTCCGGGTGGCTCTGCAGCTGAGAGATATCCAAACGTTGTTCCTGCAACATTTCAAAAATATAACGAAGATCAACTTCCCGTTCTAAGGGGGCTGGGGTTTTTCGGTTTTCCTGTCGGTTAGCGTGTTGTGTGTTACCGTCGAAGTGCAAGACTTCGTTACCCCATTGTGTAGCGTACGAATCTGTATCCACTCGGACTGATCTGGATGCGTTACCAGGGTCCTGCGGTGTCGCGCCAGCCGTCAGGATGGCCACATTGTTTTCCTTGCGATTTATGGGGTTATCGCCCTCGATTTCCTTATCGAGGTGACCATTAACCTGAAATCGAAAGGTCTAGGGCAAGAAAAAGTGTGAGAGATATCGTGCGTTTAAGTGACGAAACTAGCAAGAAAATAATCACAATTATTTTTAGCCCCACGATGGGCGCCAAACTGTTTACCGTAAAAATGGTAACAAAAATTAAATTTGTAAATGGGATTCTAAAAATACGTGATCTATTCTCGAGCTAGTTTGAAAGGGTGATTAGTGTTAAACATGGAGTAAAACAGTAAAGATCGAGCTAGCCAAAGTGATAATCGAACCAGTAAGGGATGCTCCCGGGCATAGGACAAGCCAATAGATACCTCGCGGCCAGGCCTCGAGCCGACCTCGAGCCTATCGAAGGTAACCTTATCAAGGGTAATCGGGAAGGGGATAACAAATAAGTATATGCATACAAGGCTTTATACCGCCGGTATTGATCTAACTGACGAAGAACAAATGAAGAACAACAAAATGCTAGGGCCACCTCGGGGTCGAAGAACATTGATAATTTAGAAGAAAGAGAGAGAGAGATATTATTGCTTATTGGAGAAATGGAGCAACCTCCCTCCTTTTGCAAGGTAGGGTGAGTCCCCTTTATATAGGAGCGGAACTTAGTTACAAATACGTATATATTTAATTACAAAATACGGAGATGGAATGGCTTGATGCGATGTTGTAGCGTATGCTCTAGATAAGTTGGCCAGACTCAACCGCATGTCTTGGGAGCTTCCCCTCTTTGTCCTGGCCTCGAATCGGGCCTTGACCATCCCCGAGGGAGAGGACTAAGTTGTGGCTTCATGTCCTCGTGGTCTCGAGGCACTTCCCCGAAATGGCTTATTAGTGGGAAATCAGACCCTCTGATTTCACCACGTACAGTACTCATACTATACTATGCACATAATTATGCAGATCAAGGTGTTGGATCGAGCCACCAGTAGCTGAGGCGTGTTGTTGAGTTATCTTTGGAGAGACGAGGTACAGATGTATCCCAACCACAGTCTTGGCGTCTCTTTTCATTTTGTTTTGTCATCTTTCATTCAGACGGTATTGATATTTAGTATTTCAGACTTGTATTATCGTTTTAGAGCTCATGCTTTTGTATTTACCAATTCAGGGGGATTTATTATGTATCAACAATATTATATTATGTTGATGACTTTAGACATGTATTATTTTTGTCATTTATGTTATCATGATTCGTTATTGTTATGTTCGGCCTGCCCATCAAGTTTATTAGGCAATATCACGACATTTTGTTGGTTTTGGGTCGTGACACCAACTCGGAATGACATCAAACTTTGCACACAAGTTTTAAATAATAAAACGAATCTATTTCAAGTCTCGAAATAACAACCCGAGCCTGATAACTACATAGTCTACCCATGGTCAAACTTATAAAATTACCAACTTTCGGCAAAAAGAGGCAAAACATCCTAGGAACCTCTGAAATCAATTTCGGACATACTCCTAAGTCCATTGCTATACGAATCTATTGGAACTATCAAAATACCATTCTGGATCATTTTAACAAAGTCAAACCTCGGTCAGTTCTTATAACTTAACTTTCTAACCTAGGAACTAAGTGTTCCAATTCAATCCAAAATGTTCTCGAAAATAAACCAACCATCCTAAGTCACAAGCAACAAATACACATTAAATTAGTGAATCTGTATTTTCTCAACTATCAAGACGATATATCCCAGACTAGAGAGTTTGTAAATACCAGGCTATCAGTCCCGTATCTTCCAAACTGGTACGCCTGTAAGTACCAGGGCAGTGGACCTATTCGTAATGTCTATCATAACATACAACAAATACAAAGCACATAAATTTCTAGCTAACATCCGTCGAGTTACGAAAGTCTTTCTAATGGTGCCCATATAGCTAATATACACGTTATGGGAGAAGCAAAAGACTACCAATAATTATATGATGCTTATCTTATTAGGGCAGTACCAAAAGAACGTTCATGAAATCATCGAACACACAAATAAAGCATCTTTGAGGTTCTACCTATCTGAATCACACTTGGAAGAAAACTTGTTTGGAATTCATGCTAGAGAAAGAAATTAGTAGACTTAACATACCTTTGAAATTATCGAGCCTTCAATGATGACAATGGTTTCAGCTTCTTCCCAACTATTCTACAACAAATGAAATAACACTAGTATCAACAAGAGCAACATACCAACTAGCTAATGAGCAACAAGCTTGTTCTACGATAAATTAGGCATCATCTCCCCTGTATCTTTTTTATTCCTCAAGTTTAGAATAACAACAACAACAACCACAACCAACCACCATACGTCTAGCACCTTAAAAGCAACAATAACATCCCCAAAATGACTTATGAACAGCCCTCAACTCAACTACAACATTCGACCATTAACTTGTATCATCTAAGAACATATAAAGCTCAAACTAAGCTATACACATGAAGGAGAAGAAAATCTTACTTTAAACAACAAGTTCCATCCCTTAGACACCTTGCTTCAACCTTAAGAAATCAATAGCTCAACAACAACAAGAGAGAACTAAGCTTATACGAGTACTACGATCTTTCTAAAGGAAGAATTACCTCAAAACTTTGGTGGGATTTCCTTGACTGACAGGGAGATTCTTTGGGAGCACTTAGGAGCTTAAGGTTCTACTAATAAGGTGGGAAAAGGGCTGCACCATTTTATAACATCAAAAATAAACTCACCGCTTATGTAGGTCCCAATGGTGCTTCCCAGTCCTCCTAAAACGCACATATCTCCGTACCCCAATATCATATCGATGAACATTTTAATACGTTGGAAATTAGACTCGTAGACCTTCAATTTTGTAAGTGGATTACCTCATAACTCCAACTATATTGGGAAAAAAGCTCAGTGACATTAGACCCAAATTTAAGTAAACTTATGAATATAAGTTGTGATAACTTTTACCGACTTTTGTTTTACGACTTGCTTGACTTCAACACTTAACATGCGACTACTATACGATTCAAATACCTCATAACACGACCTTCTTATCATGTTAAGCACTCCTAGAATTATCCCAAAAGTACGGGTTATAATATCGGCATGTACCTCCAATATACTATCTGTAAGTAACTCCATAAGTTGGAAATTTTGCGAAAATTCACTCGCTTCGATCATTTAACCTCTAATCCTTCTGACACTTACTAAACATAGTCATAATCACTTATAATCATAGGAATAGCCTAGTTCTCCGAGCTTAGGACAGCTAACTCATGACGTAGCTTAACATATGAAAAATACGGGTAAAAATTGCACGGGGCGCCCTATTTGGTCGCCCCCATTTAACCTATACCCATTTTTTTTAGAACTTTCAACGTGTACCCACTTTTTAAACAACTTCAGCCCCATTTCTCCTCCTCCTTCTCCTCCTGAAAGTTATATCCGCCTCCTCTTTCTCAAACTTCTCCTTCTCCCTTTTTTGCAAGAAATCTGTTACGGTTATGCATATAACTTGTATTCACACAACGTTTTTATCTAGGATTTTGTTTTCAAGAAATTAATAATTATTTTTAGAAAGAGCCTCTAGTACTTGGGATTTTTCCAATATAATTTGTGGAGAAACTTATTGCTATAGCCAGCAGCATAATTGAAGCAAGTAGAAAGCTAACCTTGTATATGTGAATTAGATGTTTCTGTGTTCAGAAAAAGAAAAATCTATGTTGTCTGAATGTACAATAGAACTGTATAATGTATTTTCGAATATCAATTGCTTAGCAATAAAAATGGCTGAGCAAAGCTGAGTGTGAGTTAGACGAAATGAGGTTCCTGCATTTAAAGCGGACGATAACATAAAAAGCTGATTTGTTTAGAAAAAACTTCAGCTCTAGAGTTGAAGTTTGCCAGTTACAAACAAAAACTTCAGCTCTAGAGCTGAAGTTCGACAGTTACAAAACAAATACTTCAACTCTAGACCTGAGGCTTACAAATAAAAACTTCAGCTCTAGAGCTTAAGTTCGCCCGTTACAAACAAAAACTTCAGCTCTAGAGCTGAAGTTCGACAGTTACAAAATAAAAACTTCAGCTCTAGAGCTTAACTTCAGGCTCGGCTACTAGAATGTTGAAGTTTTACGTGATTGCATTTGCTTCTTCAGCCCCGTACGCTGAAGTTATGAGAAAAAAGCAGGTACGCTTGTAATTTTTTTTGCAAAACGGGCATAAGTTAAAACTTGACACAAAAAACGGATATAGATGCAAATGCCCCAAAATACGGGATGTAATAGTATTACTGCTGGACAATTAAGAATCTACTGTATTGGACTTGAGACTCCTTTAGGAGAGCGAGATATCCGCGTATCATCTGGAAGATTTTTTCTTTTTAACTGTACTTGTATTTTTAAGAACATACATTTTTTTCGATGTTTTGCCCACCATCATGTGCCACCCATTTTATAGTGGAATTCAAAACCTGATGACTGTGAGCACGTGATTTTTTCCCTATAGGAGAATCGCTCACAAAAATTCAAAATAAAATAGTTTTGTGTCGTGTGTGATTTTTTGTGAATTTTACGTAATCTCTTCCTCATTGTTTGTATTTTTCTGTGCGTGTTTATTCGTTAAAATTAATATAAAACACAAAATATGTTGCATGCATGTTTAGGATTTGATTGCGCATTTAGGAATTAATCAAACCATAATTTGGCTTTATAATAAAATCACAAAAAAATATGTATTTTTATTCTATTTTTTCCTTCATTGTGTGACTTTATATTTTTTGTTAAATTTGTGTTTTAATTGTGATTAAGTGTAATTGATATTTGTGTAGTTTAAATTTTGGGAATTTTTGTTTAATTAAAAGAAGAAAAACAAAAGGGTTGAAAATATGAAATAAATCGGATTTGGGCCAAAATTCTAAATCAAAACCAGGCCTAAACGTCCCAGTGACCCAGTCCAAGACCAGATCTTTTAGAGACGCCCCCAAACGACGCCGTATTGGCGTTTCTATTGCGAGCCGTTGATCAAATCAACTAGACGGCCCAGATCAGGCTTCCCTTTAATCCAAACGGCGTCGTTTTGGTGCGTCTGATCTAAACCGTCCATTCTATCTCATCCAACGGCCTCAAGCTCTCCATCTCCCCGACCCATCTCACCTGACCCATGACCCGTCCTCCATGCCCGGACCGCCCCGTCGTCTCCTTTTAATCTGAGTCATTGGATCCCTTCATCTAACGACCCATATTAATTAATTAATCCCTAACATATCAAAGACCCCCCAAACCCCTTTCAACCCGTCTCATTCCCAAAACCCCCTCCCCTTTCGTCTCCAGAGAACAAGACCAAACGACCCCTGAAAGAAACCCTAGCCGCCCCCATTCCCCTTCGCCGTAAACCCGGTAGCAACGATGCCGGTGACCATCATCTTAACACCCTAGGACCACTCAACCACCCTGAATCCAAATCCACAAACCATTAACCTCGAATCTTCCCCAAACATCTCGAATCTTCATTTGAAGATTCGAGCAGAAACTCAACCTACCCCCAAACCACCCTAAATCGATACCTAACACTCCCCTAACCTCCCTCGTAATCAAACCAACATTGGTTTGGTTCAAATCCAGCCCAAACTCCTCAAACCCCAATCTAAGCCCCAAGAACCCTAGAAAGAGTTCGAGCCTGTCTGAAGATTTTTTGAGGTTTCAACGGGCTTTAGTCGAAATGTTCTCACTTGAGAACACTCGATTAAATCCCGTTTGGCCTCAAAAAAGTATCAAAGTCCGAGTTGGTCTCAATTCCGTTTTGATTTCTGATTTTTCTTCTCAAGGTACTTCTTCTTTCGTTCTTCTATCTTTATTTATTTGTTTGTTGGTTCAGTTCTATTAGTATTTCTATCTTTTTCGATTTTTTGCTAATTTTTCTGTTCTTCTCTCAAAGACCTTTTATTTGGTCAATTTGTTGTTTCTGATTGTTTGTCAAATATGTTTGTTATAGTGTACGTATTCGCTTCGATTAGTATCGTCGAATAATTAGTTCCATATTTTCTCTGTTCTGCCCGAAACTATGAATCACTGGCTTATTCGTCGACTATTGTGTATCGATTTATATGTGTTATAATCGATTAAACGAATATCGTCGATTAGTTATATAGGTCTGTATGTTTAGAACAATGGGGCAATGATGTCTAAATACTAATTAATTCCATCTTGAACCGCGGTTGAATTGAAGTCTGAATTGTTTGTGTTTAGGAAGTTTGAATTGGTTATAGCTGTGACCTTAATAGAGATTCAGAATTTAGCTAATTGGCCTGCTAATTAAACATCGAATACACCCTAAAATGGGTGTTTAAAGGGATTAACAGGGAGGTTTTGTAGTTGAATTATACCCTGTATAGACACCAAGTAGTGGAAAATCTGAACTAGTTGTTCACATGAGGCAGTCTAGTGGAACCTGCTGTACAGCAGGGTATCCCATTAGCTTTTTGCACTTCAACAGTTTTAAATTAGTGTCCCATACTTAGACAAACTCAAGTGGGAAAAACAGAGGGAATAAGATGGGGTTTCAGTTCTAAAACATTT
>MU723372.1:189217-208720 GCA_026770625.1 Nicotiana glauca
TTCTGGTTCGCAGACTTCATTTGGAAAGTCGAAATTTCCTCGATTCGGGATTTAAATAAATCGGTGACTTGGGACACCTTAATTTATTCCAAGTGGCGACTCTGAAATAAACAAAATAATCCCGTTTCGAATATTGTCACTTAAATTGGAAAAACTCCTTTATACAATCCCTCGAATGGGGGCGCGCCAAAAGGAGGTGTGACAATGACCAATCGATTAATCGAAATTACAAAAGCTAAAACCAAAGCTGACTGAAATATCGAAAAAATCGAAACTGGAAAAAACTGAAAAATTTTGTTCGGCCAATTATCAAATTTTCACCCGATTGTGCTCACCCCTACTTATATATGGAGTAATTTGTTCGTTGGACTGAGTTATTTGCCTTTTTCTGGGGACAAAGTAACACGTAACACGTATCGATTGAGAAGAAGTCTAGATTGGTCTAACATATAGGGAGTATGTTATGGGGAATGGAGTGGTTTGTAAATTACTTCGTTGATATGGTTCTTCAATTCCTCCGGGAAGCGAAACTCGTCGCGATGTGAATATATGAAATAAGACAATTTGCATGTCTTCCAAAAGAGATCCTTGCACACTTGTGGCAACTGGCTTCCTTTTGTCTGAAGAACCATCCCTAGCAACTGTCTTCTGTTACTTTCTAACATTTCCTTCATCTGTCTTATAGCCTCCTCTTCAGATATTGTTCCTTGACTTTGGGCTATTAGGAGTGAGATCATATTTGGCGAACCTTCTGCTTGTTCTTTCTGCCGTAAAACGAGAGAGGAGAGGATCAATGTTAGTATATACTTTCACATGAATTGAAAACCTCAGTAGCATGCACATTGTGTGTGTGTAATACACATGTATATATGTATGTTTCTTTAAGCAAAATAAGGACCAAAATGGGATGAACTACCAGTGTATAATCTAGTCTACCTGAAGAAAAGCTTCGCTCTTGAGGCACTTTCACCTTCAAGAGTGTAAACTTTAGCAATCTGAATATAAATTTGACCAAGAAATATTATTGAGTACCCCCTTGGGGCCAGGTGGCATGTTTTTTTTAATCAGTCAAAATAGAATGACACATTTGTATATTTTTAAACAATTTAACTTTAAACTTCTTTTTTGCCCTTAATAAAATATTTTATAACCACTGAAATGTCTATGACACGTTTTGATTTTTAAAATACAGCACCACATAAATTGAGATGAAGGGAGTAACTTTTATTTGTTTGAAAAAAGAAACCTTTTCAGTATGCTGAAAAATATATTTCCAAAACCAGTGGTCAGAACTTGATCGATCGTATATTTTGCCCTTACAGAGCGACGATGTGGAAAAAAATATTCATCACTACAGGATAATATGATTATAGAGCATCACGCATAACTGTATATTACTGGCAAAAGAAAATAAATTTGTTACTGGAATTACCTTGTAAGATTGTACGTCATTAAGAAGTCGAGCCACCATATCCGTACAATGGCATAAGGCATTGATCTCAGAACTTTCTATGACATCCTTGGACAATTTTGGTCCAAGAAGATATTGTGCAGTCAGAACAACGCATCTAACACCAATAGTTCCACACGCAACAGATAAGTACTCTTCAATGCTCGGCGTTGTTTTACTTTTAGACCAGTCTAACTCAACAAGCATATGCTTCAACAAATCAAACCACTATACCAAGATACGTATTATTTTTAGTCAGTTGAAGAGTAAGGAAGATATATTCCTTACCAAATTTAGAGAATAACTGCTGGGCATAAAATTTTCATACCAACTTAATAAGGTGAGCTTTGACAGATTGGCCTTGCTTGATGTGGGCTTTTTCTGCAAGATCTTCTAATGCGTGGTGAAGTGCTGAAAAGAAAATTTTAACCCTCTCCGAATGGAATCCGACAGTTGAGTAGCTATCCCACCTTTAATAGGTAAAATTTAATGATAAGCCCAATTAGTGCCTCTACAAAATGTATATATATATATATATATATATATATAGCAGCAACGAATCTAGGATTTAGAGTCAGTGAGTTTAGAATGAGTATGATATTATAATACTATGTAAATATAGCTTTTAATTTATATAATTTAAGTAGAAAGGAATGAGTTCAGTTTAACCCATAAAACCTTCCCTAAGTCGGCTAGTGAGCCAACATGTACATGCCTCTAAAAATGGAGCCAACCTATATGTATATATATATAGATATGATATATATATATATATATATATATATATATATATATATATAATTTGAGTAGAACGGACTGAGTATAGTTTAACCCATAGAACATTTCCCTAAATCGGCTTGTGAGCCAACGTGTACATGCCTCCAAACATGTGAGCTGAACAACATGAAGGGTTAAAAGGATTTTGTGTATATAATTGAAAGAAAGGACACAGAAAACAAAACCTCTCTACTAATTGGAAGATGTTGAGCAGCTCTTCTTTGGAAACAGACCCATCAAAGAAATCATCCACCAAAGTTATAAGCATGGTGTTTTTTGCATATGCCAGACGAGCATCAGAGTATTCAGGTTCGAAGAGTAAGGCAGCAATCAGGAAGTAACTAGTGTATAAGTACTGTTGTGAAAATCCTACTTGCCCCAGTCTGCAATCTTCGAACCACCTACAATATATACATATTTGTATGAACAGAAATGAATTACACCCTCTATCCCCATTAGCAAATATAAAAATATGTTATTCCTTTTAAGACAAAATAAAAAACAAAGTGTGTCGCATGACATAGGATAGAGAACGTAATATTTAAGAATGATAAGGTCTAATC
Source organism: Nicotiana glauca (assembly GCA_026770625.1). Classification (NCBI taxonomy): domain Eukaryota; kingdom Viridiplantae; phylum Streptophyta; class Magnoliopsida; order Solanales; family Solanaceae; genus Nicotiana; species Nicotiana glauca. The sequence goes on from MU723372.1 coordinate 192,008, forward strand.
AAGCTAGTGGAGATACCTCTTGAGTTGTTGAAGTTCTTCTTTATGTCGGGATTGGCACAAGTTAAAATCATGTTTTGAGAAATTTAGTAAGTCTACGTTGTTAATGTCTGGAGACCTATAAGAGAGAGAACATATATAAGAAGATGAATTTTTTATAAATATGACCAGAGAATCATATAATCTACGTGTTGAGAAACAATTCCTGAAATAAGCAGATGAAGCAGCAGGGTTAATGAAAGTGACCAAGTCACCAACTAATTTTAGTTAAAGTAAGCTAGTAATGTCTTGCTACCCGGATTACTTCTAATTCAATACCAGTTAGCAATAAAATCTTCATAAACATATCTTTTAAGGGGATTTAGGATTTAGAGCCAGTGAATTCATAAGTGTATTTTTTTATTTTTTTTCACATATGGGCTCTGTTGATCGCACTGCTACACCTCTCGTTCGTGCATACATTTAAAAGCGTAAAAGGATAAGAACAAATACAAACATATAGTATAACTTACAAGTGATCATAGTGCAGCTAGAATTATACCTGTAAGCTGTTTTTAAGATTTTAATACTGTTCACTTGATATGACTCCATATATCGTCTATTTTCCACTCGCCCATATGCTCCATAAAACTTCTTCAATGCAAGTTCCACCTGATATTTCATTCATATTAGTGATGGAATATCACAAAATTACATATTTCGAAGAATCTATTTTTCCGAATGGCCTATTACAAGTTATACCTCTTTCTTAGACCTATCAAGCATATGCCCGTCTAAGAGCTTTTGCTCCATAAAAGTTCGAGTCCAAGTATTAATTTTGTCTAAAATATGATCTTTTCCGTCATGAATAGCCAGTTGTGAAGCTTGGTGGAGTTCAAGAATTGCAGCATTACTCCTAAATTTCCCCGTTGATGTTGCAAAGAAATGTTCTTGATCGACGAAACCTAATAGTTCTTCTGCAAAAAGATTTTAAATTAATTTGGTGATGCATTAAAAAAAATTTGTTTAGTTTCCTGAGTTTTAACTACGAACCTGAAGAAACGTCATAGTTATTCATCCGTAAAAGTCGAAACGCCATGGAACAATGGGCAACATCTGAAAAAATTTCTTCATCCTTTTGTTGCCAGAGCCTGTTGATAATTGACCATTATAACTAGAAGTTATCAAAGACAAGTTGTACAAACCATCATGAACAATTTAAATTACCTGTATACTTCGTCCAGAACAATTTTGACTTTAGTTTTAAAATACCGATCTACTCCAAGATTTTGAAGGGCATCAACCAAGCAGAGACATGAATGTATCTTTGTAGGGTATATAGTGGGAACTGCAAAAACACCAGTTGGAAAAAGAAACTAATTTAGTAAAGGTAGCGATAGGTGTTTTATATTGATATCACTAAGAAGTTTAACATGTAGCAACTCCATCCTATGAATTGATGGAAATTTTAACATACAATAGTAAGTACTCCTTCCATTCACTTTTACTTGTCCACCATGGACTTTGCACATCCCTTAAAAAATAATAAATGAAGTACATAATTTTCCATATGATACCCATATTAATTTATATATTCAATTGTTTTGAGAAAATGATTTGAAATGAGTAATTAATAGGAAAAAAAAAAATTATCTTCTCTTGATATGTTAAAAGTTATAATTAAAAATAAAAATTTATTTTTAAAGTACTAGACTAGTAAAAGTAAACAGAGGGAGCAGTAACCTTGTGTCAATGAAGAAATTAATAACATTATTGCATCAAAATATAAATATTAAAAGTAAAGGGGCCACGCAATTCCAAGAGGAGAAATGAAAGTATTTCCTTTAACGCATAATCTAAAAGTTTTGAGATGGTGCATATACCGCAATTTTTGTATAGTTCCAAGATTGAATTTAAGTATCCAAAGCATTTTTCATCATGCTGATGGTAAATCAATGCAGCTGCAGTAGTGGCTGGTGAATCAAAAAGCGAGCCATTGTGTCTTTGATGAAGCATCATCTCTTTCCAAGGACATAATTCGCCAAGCCCCTCTGCAACATATTCAAGATTCTCTGTATTCCCCTTGAGATCATTCTTTAGGGCTCTAATGCGAAATGGCCACAGAAATGAGTTTAGAGAAGTAAGAGAAATATTTTATTGGATTTTTTTTACAGAAAGGTAGGAGATATTTTTCATATGGTAAATAAAAATGAAGCTATTGTATCATACAGATATAGTGAGCTACAAACTTACAGTATCCTCACCTTATTTTTTGGTTAATATTTGCAGGGAGGGGGCTTGCAGTCATATTTTCATTAGAGGTAGAGTTTTACATTCTACAAGTTTTGTAAATTAATATCACGTATAGTCAACGAGATTTATTCATTAGTAACAAAATTACTATTTGTCATTAACTGAATTTCATTACAGGTAGCTAATAAACTATTTTTTGTCATAATAAAGTGATTAAACTTTATTCAGTGTAACAGTAAAGAGGTATAACTTTAACCACTATAGCATACAGTCACTTTAATGGAGGATAAGGTTAGTAGCCAACTGTGAAATTAACTCAGAAATTTACCACTCCTTGCTTGCTTTATCATTCGTCAAAATGACATGCTTTCTTGCTTGATCATTCTTCAAATTGACATTCGTCCTGAAGGTTTACTCCATAAAGTAAATTCCTATATGTTCAAATATTACTCTACGAGTCTATATGTATGATCTGATTATCTCATCTAAAAATTTAAGTTATTAGCAAAGATATATTTTTATTTATATAATTATGTTATTTAGTAAGTGCTTTTCACATCCTGACTGATATTTTTCAGTTATAACATTTGCTTAGTGAGTAAATTATGTAATTGTTTATTAATAGATATTGTTTGTAGAAGCTTTATTTGGGACCAGACAACAAAGGCTAAACTAAACGTTTCACAAAAACACAAACCTTTCAATTGTCAAATTGCGTTTGTGGATCACTAGATTTACAAGGTCAGGATCCAAAGACAGATCCAAGTTCAGTTTCTCTGCATATTTGATCATACTGTGAAATATGACATCAGATCCTTCAGGTGAAATCTGATCCTCGTTATTGACTGCCCAACCATGCGTCTGAATAAAGCCAAGGCCTGAAATATATTGAATGAAGCAAATACTTTCCATGTAGTCATAGGCGGATTCACGTGGAAGGGCATGGGGCACGTGCACCCATGCTCCCCTCCTTAGTCTGTGTATCACAAGGATATTTTTCGGATAAAGTACTTAATTTTCCACGTGGGAACCCATGGTCAAAAGAGCATTTGGTGCAGTGGTAGCTTTGTGCATCATTGAACCCCACGTCTAGTGTTCGAATCCACTCCCCTATCTTCCATTTCTAAGCCATTTTTCTATTTCTTTTTTCGTTCTTTTTTGTTCTGATCAAATCCCATACCCTGTCTTTCTTTCTTTTCTTTTTTTCCATGCATTCTTCTCTTTTTTGATTCACCCTTTGATATATCCTTGAATTAAATATTGAGTTTAACACTTGTAACTATAAATAATGATGCTATTATTGATAGTTCTCCAAGGTAAGTTTTAGAAAACCAAATCAAATGGTGAGTCGGATAATGGTGCACCCATCCTGCTGAAATCCTGGATCCGCCTCTGCATGTAGTTATTCTCTTTACCAAGTCTATAGTAATAATTTTGTTTGAATCATGGACTAAACCTTGACAATAGAACTTTATGAATAAGTTACTTTTATACATCATCTTGTCACATAAAAGTTTCTCCCTTCCGTTCCAATTTATGTGAACCTGTTTGACTGGGCACGGAGTTTAAGAAAAAAATGAAGATTTTTGGAATTTGTGGTCCTATATAATTCCAAATGGGGCCCAAAGTATTTGTGTGGTTATAAAAACTTCTCATTAAGGGTAGAATTGTAAGTTTAAGCTAAACTGTTACCAAATTTAGAAAGGGTTCATTCTTTTTGGAATGGACCAAAAAGAAAATAGGTTCACATAAACTGGAACAGAGGGAGTAATTAATAGTAGTAGCAACTCATAGTCATAAGTATAATTTGTATACCTCTGTTTACAAAAGAACTACACTATTTCCTTATTAACCCATTACCAAAAAGACACACTAATTTTGAAAACAATTTAATTAGAACTTCTCGTTTTACCCTTCATTTATAACAATCTTTTATAGCCACAAAACTTATGGCATGTCTGAATCCACATGTTTCAAAAGCCTTATAGTTACATAAATATTATGATATATTTAAGATCATACTCCCTTTGTTTTAAATTAGATGAGGTGCTTCCTTTTTTAGTCTATTCCAAAATAAATGACACATTTCCAACTTTAGAAATAATTCAACTTTAAACTCTTCATTTTACTCATCTTACCCTTAATGAGAAGCTTTTATAACCACATAAATGTCATGGCCTCATAAAACTTTTACCCCTTAAGCTTTTAAGACCAAAAATTTTAAAAGTCTTCTTATTTTTTATTAAACTTCGTGTTGAATCAAAGTACCTCATCTAAATTGAAACGAAGAGAGTAATTTTCAAATGTTGTTCTTTTCTTTTTTAGCCTTATGCCCAGATAAGTTATGTTACATAAATTGAAACTGAGGGAGTATGTAACATAAAAACAAGGCAAGTATCATGTTACAATATGTCAAATTACACTGGGAATGTCAAAATTTATTATGTCGGTATGTATATATAAGGGCCATTTACCTCTCTGGACTTGATTATCCCCAACTTTCCATCTGGAAAGGGCAAGCAAACAGGCGAGAGTGGAAGAAAGAGAGACCTTGACAAGCAAGGGATAGCCAGGATTGAGGCCCCAAGATCCATCATCGCTTTGATTTTCAAGAATCCAGTCCAAGCACTGTGGAAAGCATGGGTAGTTTAAGGAAACTCTTGAAGGGACCATAGCCACCCATGCTGTGTCATAGTATGAAGGGGATATTAGCTCAACTTTTCCAAATGCTTCGCTTATTCTCTCCTTTGCCTCTTTGAAACCGTCCTGAAATCAAGATGTAAATGATGTAACCGTCTAAGTTTTATGTACTTACGGTGCAAAAAATATTTTCACAATCAAGTTACTTATCAGATAATTATATGTAAATCTCTTGATAAACATTAATTGATATGGTATTCTGGTGAAAATAGTAACTTACTTACTATCACAAGTTAAAATTCATTGATAGTGAAAAAAAAAATCCTTACATTATTCAGTGTTAATAAGTTATTTCCATAGTTTTAATACTAAGATTGCAGAAGGAATTAAAGCAGAAAAGATCGCCTTAATTACCGTTGATGAAGCAGCATTGTGTTTGCATCTTACTATACATGGTCTCTGGCAAATTGCATCTTCGTTGAATAATGAGCAAGAAAAACAAATTAGAAGGAATACTGAAGTTAGAGATAGTTAAAAATGAATTTGTATCATCATATGCAGTAATCGAGTGCCTCTTACTAGATGAATCTGATTTGTCATTTCGCAGCTTATGATTAGAGAGTTGAACGATCTTGTTTCTGCAGCCAAGTAACATTCTGAGGTGCACACTCCGGTGGGAGAGAGAATGAGCAAAAGAACAGGTATTGCGAAAAGCACGGAGAGTTGAGCTATACTATAGTTGTAGTGAAACAAGACAAAGACATGTCAAGAAAAAATAAATTCGAAAGACATCTTTGTAGTGCCAGCCAGATAACACTACACTAGTCCACGTCAACGGAACTCACGAGTTGAAATAAAATACTACTAACAGACTTCGAATATAATATTAAGAAGCACCTGCATGTAGAGTTTTGTAATTCCCTCTAAAGTTTTGTTCGGTGTTGCTCCCAAACTCAAACGCAAATATATGTAGTAATACAAGTAATAAAATGATAATTCGAGTATCAAATTCACAAAGATTTGTGTCAGCTACCTACTAATTTCTCCAACATTGTTATCCAGTCGAGTCAATCATAGTTTAAGAGTGTGATTATACCAAGCAATAATTGTAACAAGAAACTAATTAATCAAGCAGAAAATAGTTGTTGTGTATTTAATTAGTAGAGATGGATATTCCAGGGTTGTGCTCGATTCACCAATCCTATTGCGTTCTAATTAACTATCCCTTTCATACAGTCTTCTCATGGTTACTAATTAATTGATAATTGCTCTCGTAGTATTCTCCTGAATTACTACTTGCCGATTCAAAATAGATTAACGCCTATATTCATATGCAATCAATCTATTAAGAACACATTAAGATTACGATATTCAATTGAACATGATGACTATGTATATTCCTATCTTAACCACAAATCCGCCCCCACTAAAAGTGAAGATCATCCCCTCTTTAATTCTTCTCCAATCTAGATGTAGCTTTCCCAAGCATAGCATAGATAGTACATAGAACCTAATAGTTGGCAAGAAAATCAAGCAATTCATCACAGAATCGAAGAAGCACCTATATATTAATGAATTATAATCAAGGTCAAGTCAACTTCAAACAACAATAATCATGGCTAAATCACAACCCAGGAATTTATGGGTCTTAGCCACTCATATTCATAACAAAAATCAAAAGATTGTTTTTAAACATAAAAGCTATGAATACTAGATGATAGACGCAATATTGATGAATTTCGTGCTTTGTTCGTGTTTCCTTGCCTGTACTTGCCTCAAAAATTGACGAACCTCAAACTAACCACGTTTAGGGGGTTTTTATAGGTAAGGGTCGGAGTACCCAAGCCCAAATCCATGTAGAAAATGTTTAATGTATGGACTAGGAAAGGACCAAGACGAATAGCTCGCGAGACCTAGTGTGAGGCGCACTGCAGAGTGGGCGTCGCCCACTGTAATGCCAGGTTGACCGCGCGCTAGACCAGGCGTCGCCCACTCTGGCGCCTGGTCTAATTGTTCTACCTTTTGGTGCTCTTTTTGTGTATTTTGACGTCCATGTGTGTAACCTTCACGTATTTTTATCCTTCAACAATCCTACACCTAAACGACACAATTAGGCTCAAACGTCACATATTTAATCACTAAAACATTAAAATATAGGGTAAGCAATGTGTTAGAAGTACACATTAATAGCCAAACATGACCACCCCACACTTAAATGTTTCCTGTCCTCGAGTCAACCCACAGATTACACTATTCTAGAGTACCTTGCAATTACACAATCGAAGCACATTACATCAATTACCACAGTTGACAACAACAATTAAGCTAGAGCATATGCAATCACAAACACTTCACTTTTTCTTATGCCAATATTCAGAAGAAACATTCACGATGCCGAAAATATGCTCATAACAATCCTACCCTAAAAAATCGTCTCAACATCACAATGCACTCATGTCTTGAACTCCCAACATCGTAGAGAAGTCTAATAATATTACTTATCCTTAGTGAAACTATGAGACAGCAAGGATTACAGAGACTTGTGATCCCGTGAGACTACAGAGATTGATGATTGAGATTGGTCTGAGAGCAATATTGCGAGCGTTATTGTGGACCGGGCTGCGCACCGCAGCAGATCTTATTGGCTTATTTATTATTGTGGATCGGGCTACACGTCTAAGTAGGCCATATAGGCTTTATGTTATCACTTGGGCAGGATCCGCCCCTTCGAAGTTTGCATACCAACAGTGAGCGCTGACATAATAATTTATATATACGTGCTTGGTGAGGGGCATTGATGTCAGGCACCGTACAGTGCTGAGTGATTGTGTGTGCTGAGTGGGAATATGAGATAGACATACTCAGCACTCTAAGGGTGTGAGTACTTGGTAATATCATTGTTATACATTACATTTGGCATGCATATTTGAGATGTAGGCATAGAGATGTAACATTCTTCATGCTAGTCGTACTTGGTATATCTTATCAGAGTTGGGCTTAAATTGTTGAACTTGAAAGCATGACTAAATTTCTTTACTGTGAACGAGCTGAATATGGAGGTTTCTCTGAGTTATTACTGTCATTCTCTTTGTTATATTTTTGTTTTCATTATTTTAGTACTGCTTGTATCCTTCTGAGCACGTCACTGCTTTCAGCCCAAGGGTATTCCTGTTACTTATTTGATATATTGAGTCGATTGTACTCATATTATACTTTGCACTCTGTGTGCAGATCCAGGTATATATGGATGCGGTGATTGCTAGATTTGGTGTTAGTACATGCTCGAAGACTTTGATGTAGTTGCTATGACGCGCATATACCTTGACTCCCCTTCCTTTCAATTTTATTCAGTACTGTTGTATTTTGTTAGACTATTGTACTCGAGTTTCAAAATATATTGACACTTAGTAGTTCATGTACTCGGTGACACCAATGGTTGCAGTAGTGTTTCAGTTGTTTCTATAATTTATTTATGAGACTTTCCACTGTTGAGCTTATTAGATCATATTTTTAATTCAAATGCGTAATTGTTATATGATTGCCGGCTTGCCTAGTAAATCACGACAGGTTGTTATTTTAGGTCGTGACACTTTTATACAATTCGCTCATGGTTGCTAATTAATCGATTAATTGCTCTTGTAGTACTCTCCCGAATTACTACTCGCCTATTTAAAATAGATTAACGCCTATATTCTTACAAAATTAATCTATTAAGAACGCATTATGATTAACTCACCAATCCTATTGCATTCTAATTAACTCACCTTTTTTGTGACTTGCCGGAGTGGTTGGTTTAGTTCCGGGGATGTTTCAGAATAAATTGGGACACTTAGTCCCAAGTTTATAAGCTTGAGTTGAAAGAGTTGTCCAGATATTGACATATGCATAAACAACTCCAGAACGGAAATTTGCTGGTTCTGATAGTTTCGTATGGTAATTTTGGACATAGGAGTATGTCAATATATTGATTTGGAGGTCAATAGGTCATTTTGGCTTGAATTGGCAAAAGTTGAAAAGTTAAAAAATTTTAAAGTTGAGAAGTTTAACTGAGAGTTGTCTTTATTGATATAGAGCTCGGATTTTTATTCCAGAAAGTTTGAATAGGTCTGTTATGTCAATTTTTACTTTTGTGCAAAATTCGAGGCCAATTGGAGTTGGTTTAGTGTGTTTCGGTATTGGTTTCAGAAGTTGGAAGTTCAATTGTTCATTAGACTTGAATTGGGGTGCGATTCGTGTTTTTGATGTTGTTTGATGTGATTTGAGGATTCTACAAAGGTTGTATCATATTTTCAGACCTGTTGATATGTTTGGATGAGGTCCCGGGGGCCTCGGGTGTGATTCAGATAATGTTCGGCTCATTTTGTACTTGTTGGACTACTGTAGTTGCTCTATTCGGTTTTCTTATACGTGTTCGCGAGGGCAAGCTCGCGATCACGAAAGTCTTTGGGTGACTGGTGAAGATTGTGGTTCACGTTCGCAGAGGTTCCGGGAGCTGTGCATCACGAACACGTGAAGAATGTCACATTCGCAGGAAAGGGAGGTCAGGCTCTGGGTGGCATGTGTTTGTTCATCGCTATCGCGAGGCATGAAGCTTCAAGGTAATTCTTCATTGTGTTCGCGACAGGGAATTCACGTTTGCGTAAGAGGATTTTTCCACTGAAAAATTTTGTGCTTCGCAAACGCGAGGCATTTTTCGTGCTCGCGAAGGAGGAGCACCTGGGCGGATTTTTGTATATGTAGATCCAGTAGGCATTGTGTCTAGGGTTAGTTTTCATACATGAAAAAGAAAGTACAGCAAAAGAGGGAACATAAACCTTACCTCCAAGTCAGTGGTAGGTACCAAGAGGTTATCTGCTGTAAACTAACCAGTTGGTACCGAACAAAAGTGATGAGTTAGACCTAAGTACTAGTACCATTTGTCTATAAATACAAGATAGCCTAATGTTTTACAAAAACAAACTATAAGGAGTGTTAGGTCAACTATAAAACTAGGATGGAAGGACTTCTTCCATTCACAAGCGATCCTATAAATCAAATAAAAGGAAGTCCCCCTATGTGTAGTGACAAAATTATAGTTATACAACATGAGGGGGAAAAGGTAAGGTACAGTACAGGTTTCTTCATGTTGGCTTTAACAGGAATACGGCAAGCCATATTGAAGATAACAACAACAACAACAACAACCCAGCAAAATTTTACTACTGGGGTCTGGAGAGGGTAGCGTGTACACAGACCTTACCCCTACCCCGAAGGAGTAGAGATGCTGTTTCTGAAAGACCCTCGGCTCAAGAAAACAAAAAGACAAAAAGGAGACAATATTAGTATGAATAAAGAAATCATATGAAAAACAAGAACAGAAGAAAGATGCAAAGCAAAAGCGATAGCTAGTAAATAGTTCCTGTGCTGAAAAGTGAAATAGTAAGACACAACATTGCTATTAACTATCATAGACATATTGAAGATAACACTGACAGAGAAACAAAAAAGTGCAGAGGTTTGATCCACTCTGTTGGGAAGTGTTGACTGCAAAATTGTAGGCGACTTCAAGAAACAAGAAGTGCTACAGGCTGCTTGTTCCTCGGTGGTGAGTGTGAAATATAATGGAGCTAGTTTCCAATTTCTGAAAGAAGATAGGGTGCCACCTTGAAGGCAACATTGTCGACTGGCCAGAAATGAGTGCTTTGTCTCAAAGGTGTAAACAAAATTGAAGTTAATGCTATATTCTGGGCCGGGCCCGAGCCTAAATGGGCCTAACGGGCCTCGGCTTTGACAGGCTGGTCTCTGGCAGCCTCGGGCCAAACGGTCCCAAAGGATGGAATCGGCACGCTGTGGGCCTAAGCCCACATGGTCCCAGGCTAAATGGGCTGGGCCCACAGGCCTAAACGGGCCTAAGTGGTCCGGGCTATTTTTTTTTTGAAATTTTTTTCTTAGACATTTTCTTGTAAATTATGTATATATATATATATATATATATAATTTCTTATAAATATATTATACAATTTTAACTTAAATCTTTTAAATAGTCAATTTAAACACAAAAAAAAATTGCAAACAGATATTCAAGGGAATGCCTTATAATTTTTATTATTACGACATTAACAAAAACGACAATATTTTTCTTAGTCTTCCTCCCCGTAATGGAATGAGCACAACAAGGTGCTAATATGACCATTAAAGGAAATAAAAACTAATGAAGATGTACCAAAATACAAGTTACATATTAGTCTACATATTATCTCTAACAAATTTCATAAATCCTTCAAGGTTCGGAGGAATTTCAGTTGGTGGTGGCGGAAAAGAAGCTTCATCACTGCTTCTGGGCGAAGCAGCATCCTCCGTAAGTTCCGCTAGCATTTCTTCATAAGCTTCGTGTATCTCCGGTTGTGATTTAGCAAGTCCAAAATTTCTTCTTTCTGAACGGATCCAATCTCTGAAGAGTATTGATTATTCCAAGCTCTCTCTCATAGACGCTCAATTATTAACTATTTGAAGTCTCACTTGACTGAAAGCGCTCTCTGATGCCACCGTTGAAGCTTGAACACATAAAATATCTCGAGCAATCCTTGAAAAAATCGGAAAGTATTTTTCTCTAGCCTTCCACCATTCCAAAAGATCAAAGGTGCAGTCTGGATACTCTTTTTCAAGGCCCTGCGACAAATAAACTTGAAGCTCATTTAGATGTGAAATATCATCAATATTATCACTTTGAGAACCCCTGAACTCCGTCCAAGAACTAAGTGTTTTTAGGCCTGCAGTTCTTTTAGATGATTGCGAACTAGACGAAGTAGGAGTTGGAACATTTGGTCCAGCATGATCTAAGGCTTGTTGATAACATTATAAAGTGTTTGAGCATTTATTTTAGTTGAGGCTTTTGCATCTGCAAGTGTAGCTAATTCGTCATATGAAAGATCTAAAGCCCTATAAATATTTGAATTCCAAAAGTGAGACCTCCTTGTAACGATCCGATCGGTCATTTTGAGCCCTAGCGCGTCGTTCAGCAGTCTGAGGCCATGAGCAGCTTCATTTCAGGAATTATGACTTGTACGTATGGTCAAAATTGAATTTCGGGAAGTCCAGAGTTGATTTGGGAAGAGAATTCTTATTTCCGAAGCTTAAAGTTGAAGGAATGAACTAGGATTGGAATTTTGAGTAAACGACCTCGGAATCGAGATCTGAAGGTTCTAGCAGGTTCGTAGGATGATTTCGGACTTGGGCGTATGCCCGGATTGGGTTTTGGATAACCCGGGAGCGTTATGGCGCCTACTGTGGAAGTTAGCATTTTGGAAGAAATTTCTTAAGTCTGGCTTGGAGTGCATTTCAGTGTTATCGATGTCCGTTTGGGATTCCGAGACTGTGAAGAGCTCCGTATGGTGATTCCGGAGTTGGGAGCACGATTGGAAGTGAATTCGGAGGTCTATAGGTCATTTTGAAGCCGTTTGGCTAAAGATAGAAAATTGAAAGTTTTTGAGAAGTTTAACCGAAAGTGGACTTTTTGATATCGGGGTCGGAATCCGATTCTGGAAGTTGGAGTAGGTCCGTACTGTCAAATATGACTTCTGTGCAAAATTTTAGGTCAATCGGACATGATTTGATAGGTTTAAACATCAGAAGTAGAAGATGGAAAGTTCAAAGTTCATAAAGCTTGAATTGGAGGTGGATTGATGATTTTAGCGTTGTTTGATGTGATTTGAGGCCTCGAGCAAGTCCGTAATGTGTTTTGGGATTGGTTGGTAGGTTTGGTTGAGATCCCGGGAGGCCTCGGGTGAATTCCGGGTGGTTAACGGATCGAAAAGTTGAATTTGGGAAGGATTGAGATTTCCTGCTTCAGTCATAACCGCATCTGCGGTTATTAGACCGCAGAAGCGGGACAACAGATGCGGTCAAACGCTCGCAGAAGCGACCCAGGGACTGCAGAAGCGGTTCCGTTTAAGCGGCCCCCAGATCGCAGAAGCGTTCAGCTTCCTTTTCCCCTAAAGCTGCAGAAGCGGCGAAATGTCGCAGAAGTGACATCTGCAGAAGCGAAACTATTTTCGCAGAAGCGGAAGCAGCTGAGGCACTGAGATGTTTTAAGTTCGGGGTTGAGTTCATTTCAACCCCATTTTTCTTCCATTTGAGTCAATGGGGAGCAGCTTGGAGATGCCATTTTTGTCACTTGTCATGAGGTAAGTAATTTATGCTAGCTTTGAGTTAAATACAAGGTTTATACATGGATTTAGGCGAGGAAATTATAGAAATTTGGGGTTTTGGTGGAAAACCTAGGAATTTACATTTCTTCGAATTTGACCACGATTTTGAGTATGAATTAGGATAAAATAATATATTTGAGTTCCAAAGGTCATGTGTAATCTTTATCTTCGAGAAATTTTGGAATTCGGGCACGTAGGCCTGAGGGTATTTTGGTCATTTCACTAAGCGGAGTTGGGAATTTGTATAATTTGAATTGTTATCAAGTATTTGAGCATGTTCTCATTAGTTTGTCGTTAATTGGCTAGTTTTGGTGCATTGTGCGTTGGTTCAAGCCTTCGGAAGAATGTAGATTGCCAGTTATGAGTCTTTGGAGCGAGGTGAGTCTCCTTTCTAAGCTTGTAAGATGGAATTGTCCCCATAGGTGAAATTATTAATTATGTGCTCCTATATGTGGGGGCTACGTACGCACGAGGTGACGAGAGTCTGTGCGTAGCTACTATTATGCTATTGTCCGGGTAGTTAGGACCCATGAGCATGTTATACTTGGATTATTTATGAACCTATTGATAACTTGAATTGTTTAAATCACCTTGGATTACTAAATAAATTTAAAAAGAGATTAAACATCATTTTCCTGAATCGTTAAAAAGAGAAATTATCTTATTTGGATAAATATCCCCGATGAATTCTTAATTGGCTATTTGAGCATGTATTTTATGTGTACCTGCGTCGCATGCATGATTCGCGAGCAGGGTATGTGTTCATTTATGGAACGGGCCGAACGCCTCTGTAGATTTAAATAGATGCATCTATGGTTCGGGCCGCTTGACCCTCGGCAGTGCACTGTTTACATTCCTGTTGGATCGGGTCGTCGCCTCGGTGTGATTTGCGCATGTTACATATCGCTTGAGAATTTTAAATGTGGATTTGGCCCTTCGTGGATTGATATAAATTGATAAGATAATAAAGAATAAACCTTGGAAGCCCTTGCTTAATTGTTGAAGGTGTTTACCTGTTTTCTGGCTTCGCGAATTTGAACTACTATATAAATCCATGATTTTCCCCGTATTTCTAGAATATTGTTAATTGACCTCTAGTGAGTGTCGGAGTTGGCCATCTCGTCTCTACTTCTTCGAGATTAGGCGGGATACTCATTGAGCACACGTTGATTACGTACTCATACTACACTTCTGTGTATTTTTGTTGCACAGGTATATATGCCTCTAGCAGTGTAACGACCCAGCCGGTCGTTTTTGGAAATTTACGCCCCAATTTTCTATTTAACTGCTTTCCCTAAGTTCATTTCTTCTATTTTGGTTTGCCAGGACGTTCGGTATTAGGGTTCGGGGTGTTTTGGGACACTTAGTCCCTAAATGAGAGCTTAAGAGTTGAAAAATGGTCCGTATTTGGAGTAGTGTGAAGATGAACTCTGAATGGAAATACGATGGTTTCGTTAGCTCCGTTAGGTGATTTCGGGGTTGGGAGCGTGTTCGGAATATAATTTGGAGATCCGTAGCTCATTTAGGCTTGAAATGTCGAAGTTTGAATTTTTGAAGCTTCCGGTCCGATAATGAGTTTTTGATCCACGGGTCTGATTTAGATTTCGGAAGTTGCTGTAGCTCCGTCATGCCATTTTGGATGTGCGTGCAAAATTTCAGGTCATTTGGACAATGTTTGGATAGGTTTTTGATCGAAAGTGTGTTTGGTTAGAATTTGAAGTTCCTAGGCTTGAATCTTGGCTTAAATCGTGTTTCCGACGTTGTTTTGGGTGATTTAAGGATTTGTACAAGTTTGAACGATGTTATGGGATATGTCCGTAGGTTTGGTTGAGGTCCCAGGGGCCTCGGGTGTGTTTCGGATGCCTAACGGGTTGTTTTTGGGACTTGTTGAATTGTTGAACTGCTGGTATCTGATATCCTTCTATGCGATCGCACGCTTCCATTCGCGATCGCATAGAGTAATTCTGGAGGGGGGCAAATTCCTTCATCGCGATCGCATATTATGCTCCGCGATCGCGAAGCACTGGGTTCTCCTCTTACGTGAACGCATTAATCGTGTCGCGATCGCGTAGGGCTAATTCTTCCTCTTCCCCGATCGCATGGCCTCCTGTCGCGATCGCATAGACCAACTTCAGGGACCTTTATTTTTCCTTATTCTCGATCGCATCTCCCTCCCCGCGATCGCAGTAAACAAGGGACCTGGGCAGTACTTAACAATTTCAAACGAGGGTTCTTCCATTGTTATCAAAACAAAAGCTAGAGAGCTCGGTTTTGGGAGATTTTTCGAGGGCTTTTTAGAGGCAACGATTGGGTAATAATTCCTTACTCCCTTATGATTAATACCCACTAATCTAACCTCAAATTCAACCTTAATTTTGGATTTTTGAATGAAAATTGGGGTAAAGTTCTTAGACCTAATTGAGAGGATTTGAAGGGGCATTTGACCTCCGATTTGGGAGATTTTTATATGGTTAGACTCGTGAGAGTACGAGGGTTCCGAAAATGTAAAAATTATTCGATTCCGAGACATTGGCTAGAGGGGAATTTTGGTCATTTTACCTATTTTCGCACCCTAGCTTTAATTTTAATAGTGGAATCTGTTGTTTGCAATATTATTGACGATTTGTAATTGAATTGAATAGATTTGGGCCATTTAGAGTCAGATACTCGTGGCAAGGGCATCGTTCCCTAGTTGATTTTTGTACTAGTTCGAGGTAAGTGGCTTGTCTAACCTTGTGTGGGGGACCTCTCCCCTTAGGACTTCTTATGTGCTGATTTAAATGCCTTGTACGCGAGGTGACGAGCGTGTACTTGTGCTAATTGTTGAAAAACCCACTTTACTTGCATTGTTTAAACTGTGTTTCTCTGTTATTTGACTGATTTCAATCCAAGATTTAATATGTGTTATGTTAAAGAAGTATGACAAGATAGAATTTATTGCTTAATTGCTTATTTTCCTTAATTGAGATTACGTGAAGCATGTTAGGCCAGAATTTAGCTGTTACTTGTATTTGTGTACCTCATTCTCTGAATATTTCCCTGTTTTGGTTGCGCTTTTACATTGGGACTACGGGTTCAATTCCCGGGAGATCCTTTGCTACTGAAATGATGGACTACGGGTTCAATTCCCGGGAGATCCTTTGCTACTGATATGATGGACTACGAGTTCAATTCCCAGGGGATTCTTTGCTACTGATATGATGGACTACGGGTTCAATTCCCGGGAGATCCTTTGCTACTGATATGATGGACTACGGGTTCAATTCCCGGGAGATCCTTTGCTACTGATATGATGGACTACGGGTTCAATTCCCAGGGGATCCTTTGCTACTGATATGATGGACTACGGGTTCAATTCCCGGGGGATCATTTGCTATTGATAAGGTGGACTACGGGTTCGATTCCCGAAAGATCCTAGATATTTAAATATGATGGACTTCGGGATCAATTCCCGGGAGATCCACTGGACAGTTGAGGAATACTTGGTTGTGTTATTTTCCTTACTTAGCTTAATTGTCATTGATTTGTAGCTTATATCCTATTTTTATCGTTATTTCCGATTATTTCCTGATTTGCACTGCTCATTATTGTTATTATGTTTATTCTCAGTAGGGCCCTGACCTTCCTCGTCACTACTCAACCGAGGTTAGGCTTGGCA